>JAVKPL010009763.1:0-39515 GCA_032173675.1 Gastrolobium villosum
AGCAGAAACAGAGAGCATACAGTAGTGGCTTACAGCAGCAAAACAGTGAGCATACAGCAGTGTTTACAGCAGCAAAACAGTGAGCATACAGCAGTGTTTACAGCAGCAAAACAGTGACCATACAGCAGTGTTTACAGCAGCAAAACAGTGAACATACAGCAGTGTTTACAGCAGCAAAACAGTGACGTTTTAAACAGAAACAGTGACGTTTTTAAAACAGAAACAGTGGCGTTTTTAAAATAGAAACAGTGGCACTTTGAACTTCCAAAACAGTGGCATAAATCTTGGTTTTTGGACATTGAAACAGTGGCATATTATGGACTAAAACAGTGGCATTTGATGCATAAAAACAGTGGCATTTTATGCATATAAACAGTGGCATATGATGACTAAAACAGTGGCATATTATGCATAAAAACAGTGGCATATGATGACTAAAACAGTGGCCTTTTATGCATAAAAACAGTGGCATTTTAAGCATGGAAACAGTGACATTTGATGACTAAAACAGTGGCCTTTTATGCATAAAAACAGTGGCATTTTATGCATAGAAACAGTGGCATTTCATGACTAAAACAGTGGCATTTTATGCATAGAAACAGTGGCATTTGATGAGTAAAACAGTGGCATTTCATGCATAAAAACAGTGGCTTAGGGAGCACTAAAACAGTGACATATATGTGCAGAAACAGTGGCATATAATGTGCAGAAATAGTGGCATGTAATGTGCAGAAACAGTGGCATATATGTGCAGAAACAGTGGTATGTAATGTGCAGAAACAGTGGCATATAATGGTGATCTTGAGGGACCGAAACAGTGAGCCTTTTATCATAAAAACAATGGCACATACTTAGGGAAACAGTGGCATATTTCTCTTTAAAACAGTGGCCTAATTATACAAAACAGTGGCATATAATTTTAAGCATGACCATGAGACTTTTACTCTACAACTCATGCATACAAATCATCATAAAATGGCTCCATACTTATACTTTTATCATGCTCAAACTTGAATCCAAAACCACACATAATCAAGAAGGCATTTAAGCACACATACATGGTTACAATGAAAGTATTCCTAAGCTCAAGGCTTACCTCTTGTAGCACACCCTTCAAAGTCAAGAATCACACACCACCTTCTAGCTTCACTACACAACAAGTCCACACTTCCTAAGAGGTTCTATGCGCAACAAGGTGAGGAACAAGGCTTGCACTAGCTTGGTGTATGGTCACGGTTAAGGTGAGGGAAGGAGGGGATGTTGGCTGCACTTGGTCTTTCTTCCTCCTAAGGATCTTGCAATGCTAAGCTAGAGTGTGAGGGAGAGGGGAAAGGAGTTGGCTGCACAAGTGAATGGGGGCAGCCCCCTCTTGTGCGCAAATTTAAAGGGAGAGTGAGGAGAAGTGGCATGATTAAGCATTATGAAAAATCTGATTACTTGAGGGGATGGGGCTGCACACAAGGTTGCTTCTAATGTACTCTATTCACATGCAAGGAGGTGAGGAGATGGTTCAGATTTGAGTTAAGCTTCTAAGTCAGAATTTTCTTGCACAAACAGCCACACTATGCGCACAAGGTGAGGTGTGAGGGAGGTTCACTAAGTCCACAAGCAAGAGAGCTTTGTGGCAGCCAAGGAATCTGATTTTTTTGGAGCTGTCCTCTGCGCAAAAATGATGAAAATGCAGTCCCAAGACCCTACTTATGATGCATGTGGAAGGAGGAGGAGGTTTGACTCATGATGGGCTGCAAAAGCTTGTAAAAATCTGCACATGGCAGCCTCATGATGGGAGGTGTAAGGGGTTTCTCTTGGTCAACACTCAAGTTAGATTTGTGCACAAAAAAATCTGCACCAAGACCCCTTCCATGTGCGCCTAAATGAAGGAAGATGCAGCCTAATTTCATGCTAAAAGGTACATGTGTCTTCCATGCAATGCAATTGAAATCAAGTTATGCATAAGCAAGGTGAGGTGGCGGTTTAGCAAGAGAAAATGGCAGCTTACTAAGTCCTAATCACTCTCCTTTGTGCGCATGAATGAGTGGGAATTATCCTTGCCATGTGAGAGTTACTTGATACACAAGACACCTTAGTTGGACAAGGCTTAGGGGGGATAAGGGTGGACACAACCTTGGGCTGAACTAGCTTGATCCAAGAGCCATCCTTGGGCCATTGGCCACACACACAAAGGGTCCAAACACACAAGTCCAAAAGCAACAAGTCCAAACACACACACACTAGCCCACATCCAAACACTAATGCCTTCTAACACACACTCACATTACTCATAAGATTAAATTCACATGTCTACATATGTATCTTCCTATGATTTAATTTAATTAGTTACCTTAGTCTTATCCAAGGATAAAGGTCAACCAATTCGCAAACCATCACATATACACCATAAATCCGAAATCTACACATACATCTATAACATAAAGTACTTAGGTATTTTGCTAATTATGCGGGATGTTACACTAGTCGCTATTGGACAAACATAATAACCATACAAAACGCGGTTTGCCCAATTCATGCATACTAGACGTTCTAATCATACATGCATATAAACAGTTTATATTGAGACAGCCATGGTGCTCGCGCTTTTGTCCCTTTTGCTTCTTTAAGCAACGGCCGCTTGTCGTCTATACGCCACTAGCCTATTTCTCTAATTACAAATAATTAAAGAAACTCCATAACATTTTGGAGGGACAAAAATACAAAATTTAAATTACAAATACACTTGTAAATTAAAAGGCGCGATTACACATTAATTTTAAAATTCAAAATTCAAATCCGGGCACCATGACCATCCCCTTCCTGTTTGTACCTGAAAAGTTCAAAACTTGCAAACACAAACATTATATTATCACATAATATTTTCACATGTATTTTGACATTTAACATTTAAACATCAAAATAACATCAAGATTCATAATCTTAAATTTCTCATTGGCCGAATTTAAAAAACAATTTTAATTCAAATTTTGTTAATTCTTTCTTAAAGAAAACAAAATTAAACCATGCATGTAGCCATAAACCCCTTCATGGCCGAATCATATAGGTGACTATATGATAAATTTTGTCACAAAATTTCATGTATATAAACATGACACAATTCATGGAGAAAAATAAGAAATCATTCAAGGTACTCTTAGTACCCTCCATGGCCGAATCTACCCTTTCAAAAAGGGTGTTCCTTTTAAAACTTTCATAAAGAAAAAGAAACTAAACCATGATGCATAATGTTTTATGAACACAGAATCAAATTTACATGTTCATAAAAACAAAAACTTTAACACTTTAAAGGATTTGTGATTCAAAATCCATATGCAGAATTTAAACTTTAACCCTTTAAAGATTTTTGACCGTGAAAAACTCCTTTCACAAACAATGTACCATCACCCGTCGATGGTAAAGCAACCGGGCTCTGATACCACTTGAAAGTAAACTGGCCTTTGAAGGCCGATGCATGTAAGGTGTAAAACAAAATTTTTACTGCGGAACATACATGCACACATAGGTTCATGCTTTAAGACAGCATGATGTTACCTTGTTTTTGGCCTGATCAGTCAGGGAGATCAGATGTCAGGCTTGAAGGGTTCAAACCCTCTAATGGTGATCCACACCACCGTTCGTCAATGATGCAAGAACCCTTTCTTGAAAGCCACCAGATGAACACCACAGTGAGGCTTGCTATGCGCACAAGTGGTGAAGGTGGAGGCTAGGTATTCTGTTTGGAAAGGTGTAGTGAACTACACTACAGAATGGTGCATAGATGGAGGAGAGTTGGCTAGGTTTTCACAAAACCCTAAGGTGTGGAACAAGTGTTATATGCACACTTGGAGAGGAGGAGGGATTTAAATCATTCAAAATGAAAACAAAATTTCAAACCCTTTTGAAATTTGCGCATGGATTAGGGAGGATAAGGTGGAGCTGTTGCAAAACCAATTTTGCCAACAACCTCCAATCTTATCCACATGAAATTAAGTTCAAAATAATTTAAACTTAAATTCATAAACTATCATATAGTATATACTTTTCATGCGCATAATTCAGCCCTAGAAGGGGTCCAAATATATTGAGTAGTTGCATTCAAAATTTGAATCAACTCACCCACTGATTCCCTCAACCACCAAATCTGAATGGAGCTTTGTTTTAAGTGATAAGATGTCATCCTTATCACTTAAACTTGCGCACCAAACAGCCAAGGAAGTGCTCCAAAGATGCTTATTGATCCAAGGAATATGCTCCAATAAGATCCTGTCTTATCCTTTTGTTATGAAACAACTTTTCAAAACCAATTCAAATTCGAATTCAAACACTTGAATTCAAACGTTCAAACATTCAAATTCAAAATTCAAAATTCAAAATTTCAAATTTCAAATTCAAAATTCGAATTTCAAAATTCAAATCCAAATTCAAATTTCAAAATTCAAATTTCAAATTTCAAATTCAAAATTCGAATTTCGAAATTCAAAATTCAAAATTCAAATTCAAAATTCGAAATTCAAATATTTGATTTTTAATTTAACTAATTAAATTAATTAGTAATGGCTTGGACTATCCAAGCCCATTACTAAGCTCCATGCACCACCCACCCATTTAGGTGGGCTTCCAAACAGCTTCTTGGGCTAACAACCATTATTAGGCCCAATACCTTTAAAGCTAGTCCATCATGACTACAAGGTGTTAGTGTGTGACCCATTAGGTCCAACTTAGCTTCTGACATAACTGGGCTTGGGCCCAACAAGCCCACAACCCAATTAATGACAACACAGAGCACTAGCAATGCTTAGTTGCCCCAGAACTAGTAAGATTAATGACTTGACCATCCTATTGCACATATTTGGTTACCGTATGTATTCCCCTTCGTCTCGGTTATCTTCCCATTAACCTAGGGTAAGGGAATGTATCAACCCCTGCGGTTTAGGGTAAACTTTATTCGAAATAGGGAATCTTCAATTTACTGACTCTAAAGGCAGATCATCTCATGATCTTTTTTACTATGCATAGATTCCCGAGTCCCTGTAAATGTCATCCCGATTTCTCCGGTTTACAGATAACCTAATCTCTCACAGAGATTTGACGAATTCCTTCAGCTTATTACCCTAGCCCTGTGCCCTTTAAGGATACGCCCAACAGTATACCTATGAGTCTCCATGTTTCAGGCAGACGAGGCATACAATCAAAACATGCCTTCAAGAACACAGTCTAGGTAATAACTTCTGGTCTAAGGAAAGACATACCCAAACATAAAGAGATTACTCTAGTGACACTATCTGTGAGATTTTCTCATAGAGTCTCTTTTTGGCTCTGTTCAGTGCGAGCTATACTCTTATAGGTCCACCCACGACTTTAGCTAAGATATCTCCATATCTGCAGCTCATGAGGTCTTTACCTTGTATATATACAAGTAGATAAGTCGTACTAGTCTTTACTTGAGATCACTGATCCCCAAACTCAGTGTCTCTAGACTAGGAACATATAATTAGGAATAGACATGCAATATCCTTGAATCCTCATGATCGTGATCTCATCACAGATACTCAAGAGATACCTGTTCTATTCCAAGGGGTTTATCCAGTTCGTTCATATAATATTAACAGTAATATCGAGACACAATATGAAACTGAATAAATAGTGCTTTCATTTATTTGTGACAAACAAAGTTCTACATCTAGTGTCCTTTATTTAATCAAAAGATTGTCTCTAGGACACCCATATGCTAACAATAAGAGCTCGTAAAGTGCTCGCTAAAACAGTTTGGAAAACAGCATTTAAAACGCTTAAGAAATTGTTTTTCGCAAACGTACTCAGAATCTTTCCAAGGTCCAAACAGATTACAAAATCTTAAAAATAGAGACTTAAAACATGTTCCAAACAGTAGTCCAAGCTTCTCAAAATATTAAAATAATACAGTCATCCCACAGACAAAATAGTAATAGCAAACAGCAGCAATTAACAGCAAATATCCATATAACCACGTCTTCATATGCTCTTTCGTCCTCCTGCAATTTTATAAAAATTGCAGCCTCGAAGGGGTGATAAAAATCTCAATAGTGTGATAGTAAAACCAATAAAGCAATAATATTAGACTAGGTACATAATTCCAAAATAGTCGCATTAACATATGATTCCGAACAGATGCTAACATATATTCATAGTACGTATATAACGCCAAAGTACTAATCATATTGCGTATATAACGCCAAAGGTACTAATCATATTGCGTATATAACGCCAAAAGTACTAATCATATTGCGTATATAATGCCTAAAGTGTACGTTCATAGCACTACGGTGCACGTATCACTAACAAACACAGTGGAGAATCCTGGGTGGCTCCTCAAAAGGGCTCCAACTGTGACCTAAGCGGACTGAAGCCAAGTGTCCCATGCCTGGTACCGGAGGGATGCCTATACGATGCGTGCTCAAACATATGCTTACTTTTATTATATACTTCAGTCTCCAAGATGAATGCACAATGTTGTATGCTATGACATGCTTGACACACACACAAATAGAAATAGATGAATTATGGTGTGCATATGCATGACTAAATCATAATCATAATAGCATATATCTCTTGTACTTTTAATACCAAGCTGCCGAATAACAAATACTTCCATAGGCAGAATTTTCCATCATGACAAGTCCAAAGGCAGAATACATATAACATATAACCGAATACTAATCATAAAGCACATGTGAGCATCAGTTCAAAATTCCATACGCTAGCTAATAGTCACAGTAGGTTTCACCACCAAACACATACCTCAAGTCTTTAGCATTTTTAATCAAAACATCACCAATCAGCCCACTCTTTTAGAAGTTAGCACACCTAACAAACATATGTACCAAGTCATAATTCATCACATATATTTACTATACATTACATAGCTTTCCCATTCTCCTAACTCCTTGGTTTATAATCGGTTTCATGCTTTCTATGTTAATTATATTTCTGCCTAAATTTTTGTCATACCAATTAATGTCAAGTAGCAAAAACATTCCAATTACCTACACATGCATATTCGGTTTTGGCCAACAATTAGAGTGCTACAAATTATCATTTACGTATTAACTTCTACAAGGTGTAGGGTGCGCTAAGGGGCTTAAAGCATACTGCCTATGTAGATTATTAACACATGCAAGGCTTGACAAAATCTTGGTTCAGGGGATGGTCCATAATATTGCTAAGGGCTATTTCTCCCAAACCCTCAAATTCTGTTTTTGTGCTTACATGAACTATGTTCAAATGCTATTTAATTGAGCAGAAATAAGGAAGAGGAATGACAATATACATCCCCCTTGTGTGCAAGTAGTGGCCGAACGAAGTGAAGAGAATAAATTTGGAATTCAGATTTCTCTTCTATCCATTCTAGAGTTTTCCACCCTTCTTAGTACTTGGTTTATAATTAACTTTCAAAGTTCATAACTAGCCAATTTTCACATTTAAGGGTGCATAACTAATGGTTATCAATTAACAATGCTCAAGGAGTCCTTTGCATACAGGTTCGACTTACACAACCAATTCCACGGCTGTTTAACAGAATTAAAACATGTAGGGCTGTATAGTTCTCCTTCTAACGAAGTGCAGTCCAACAATTAAGTAGCTATGAACATGTTCTAAAAATTCAGCTTTGGATTAACATATATCAACACCAAAAAGGGTGGTTCA
The DNA here is from genome assembly GCA_032173675.1 of Gastrolobium villosum. Lineage (NCBI taxonomy): Eukaryota > Viridiplantae > Streptophyta > Magnoliopsida > Fabales > Fabaceae > Gastrolobium > Gastrolobium villosum. The sequence continues at coordinate 7,675 of JAVKPL010009763.1, forward strand.
AAGGACAGAATATATGCAAGGAAAATCATCAAAATAAAGTATCCTCCTAGATAAACATGAGGTGCGCTAATTGTGACCCTTACACAGGCTGTCTACTCAAAATTTTAGCTTACCAAGTTACATCATTATTCTGCCCAAAAGGGCAGTCCTAAAGCATGACAATTAATTCTCTTCCAATCTTAAAATGGTTATTTAAGCATGCATGCACCCAGGATTTATAGTTTGGGCAGAATTAGTGTAACGCTCTCCCTTGTATGCATCCAAGAGAGTCGTTTGCTAAGCGGAATTAGAGTCGTTAACGTCACATGAGCTAACAAAATTCACATTCTAGATTCAAATCCGAAAAGCGTTTCTACAATACTTTTCACTTCTGTTTGGACGATAAAAAATATTTCAAGTGATTTAGAAAGAGCACGTTTGGGGCTTCGCGTGCATATAAAATAATAGTAAATCTGACTTCGTTTGCTCATAAAAACACCACCCGTAAGGTGCACTGCAAAAATTTCGGCACTTAAATTCTTTTCACAAAGGTTTTCCGAAATAACCGCTGTTCATAAAGGTTCAAGATCAAATAAGGATGATAGAGTCTACAGTCATCCAAGAGTACCAAAATATTAATCATTACAGTCATCCAATCAAACAACCAGCAACAGTACAAGTCTATTCATCAGCAAGCAACAGCAAACATCACGTCTTCAAGTGCTATTACGTCCTCCTGCCATTTAGGAAAATAGCAGCCCCGAAGGGGTGAGAATAATCCCAGTAGTGTGGCAACAAAACCAGTAATATAACAGTATTAACTAGGCACAAAATCATAAACAGTCACTTCAACATATCCTTGTTCCTTTTCCTTTTTCCTTTTCATCATATTCATATATTGCGTATATAACGCCTTTCCTTTGCGCTTTTAGCACCGTCGTGCGCGCACTTCACAGTGGAATCAAATATCCCTTGGCACCTGAGCTCCATGTGGATTCCAACTGTGGGCCTATGCGGACTGATGCCAAGTGTCCCATACCCCGGTACCTTGGGGATGCCTATATGATGCTTGCTCAAACACATGGTCCTGTACATAACTATTCTAAAACAAGGCCTATATGATCTTGATACATGCATGTCATGCTATGCTTTCACACACAAAGCGTAAAAATGCGGTATGATGTAAGGTGCATGCTTATATACCTTTCATATAGCCATCACGGCACATATACTTTTCATATGCGTTATGCTGCCACATAACGTCTTTACCTCATAATCATATAGCCATCACGGCACATTTTGGCAGTTTCCTTTCATCATAATGGAACATAACACTTTTACGGAATATGGAGCATCATGTCACAATTTTATACCAGTAGTCAATAGTCACATTAGGCAATATCGCCTGACACTTACCTTTGCGTGCCTTAAATAATACCAAACAGCAGCGAAGTATCTCACTTCTTAAGCGCACCTAAATCAATTACAACCAATCATTTACAGTGGCTATTTGCAGCAGAAACAGTGAGCATACAGCAGTGTTCTACAGTGGAAAACAGTGAGCATACAGCAGTGTTTTACAGTGGAAAACAGTGAGCATACAACAGTGTTTTTACAGCAGAAAAACAGTGACGTTTGTGCTTAAAACAGTGAGCAGAAACAGTGAGTTGTTCTTTAAAACAGTGAGCAGAAAACAGTGGTATTTTCCTTAAAAACAGTGGACAGAAACAGTGACGTTTTACAGCAGGAAAACAGTGAACATACAGCAGAAACAGTGACCATTTTGAAACAGAAACAGTGACTCTTTGGACATCAACAGTGGCAGAAACAGTGACATCAAACAGTGGCAGAAACAGTGGTATTTGAACGTTTAAAACAGTGACATAACAGTGGCATTTGAACCTTAAAAACAGTGACATAAGTAGAGGTATTGCACATCAAAATAATGGCATGAATGGTAACATTTGATCATTAAAAACAGTGACATTAGTGGTGATATTTGCACATTGAAGCAGTGGTATAATTGGTGATTTTTGGACCTTAAAACAGTGGCATAACTAGTGGTTGTTGATCATCAAAACAGTGGCATAATTAGGAGTACTTGACCACCAATACAGTGGCATAAAGAGTGGTGTTTGGACATCAAAATGGTGATCATTTTATGCAGAAACAGTGGCTCATTAAGTACTAAAACAGTGAGTGTTTTTGGTGCAAAACAGTGACATATGTGACATTAAAACAGTGAGCATTTTATGCAGAAACAGTGGCACATTATGGACTAAACAGTGAGCATTTTATGCAGAAAACAGTGGCATGTGGAGCACTAAAACAGTGGCATAAGTGTGCAGAAACAGTGGCATATAATGGACTAAAACAGTGGCATATGTGTGCAGAAACAGTGGCATATAATGGACTAAAACAGTGGCATATGTGTGCAGAAACAGTGGCATCAAAATGGTGACTTTGAGGAACCGAAACAGTGAGCATTTTATCATCAAAACAGTGGCACATTCATAGGGAAACAGTGGCATATTTCTCTTCAAAACTGTGGCATATTCATGCAAAAACAGTGGCATATATATATTCCTCAAAACGGTGGGCATTAACTTAAGTATGACCATGAGACTTCCATTCCATAACTTAAGCATGCAATCATCATGAGATAGCTCCACCATTCTACTTTTACCATGCTCATACTTGAATCCAAAACCACACATAATCAAGGAGACATTCAAGCACACACACATGGTTACACAATGAAAGAGTTCTAAGTTCAAGGCTTACCTCTTGTAGCACACACTTCTTGTCACACACCACACCTTTCTAGTTCTACCAACAACAAGTCCACACTTCCTAGGAGAAGATCTATGCGCATAAATGGTGAGGAGGACACCTTTGGACAGCTTCCAAGAGTGAGTACCAAGACTGGACAGTGAGGGAAAAAGAAGAAGAAGAGCTTGCACTTGCTTGGTGTAGGTCACGGTTTTGAGAGTGTGAGGGAAGGTGAGTTAGCAAAGTCTTCTTGCTCCAAGGATGCTTGTAGGTTCAGCTAGAGTGTGAGGGAGAGGGGGAGGAGCTTGGCTGAATGTAAATGAGGACAGCCCCCCTCTCTTGTGCGCATACTTAAAGAAGGTGAGGAGGGGTTGCAATGATGCAACATTAAGGCAGAAATCTGGTTGCTTGTAGCAGTGGGACTGCACAATAGGTTAGAACAAGCAAGAGTTTGCTTCTTAGTTACTCTATGCACATGCAAGGAGGTGAGGGGAGGAGGGTTCAGATCTGAACAAGGGGCTGCCAAGTCAGAATTTTTCTGCACAAACAGCCAAGTCTTGTGCACATGGTGGGGTGGAAGGAGGTGTCATCATGAACACAGGTTTGTGGCAGCCTAGACTCAGATTTGGAGCTGTCCTTTGCGCAAAAGATGATGGAGATGCAGCCCAAAATCCTTCTTTGGCTGCATGTGGAAACAAGGGGCAGATTTGGCTCATGATGGACTGTCAAAAGCATGCAAAAATCTGCACATTTCAGCCTCATGATGGAAGGTGTAAGGTGGTTCTCTTGGTCAACCCTCAAGACAGATTTGTGTCATAAAAAAAATCTGGTCCATGACTCCCCCCATGTGCGCCTAAAAGAAGAATAATGCAGCCTAAAATGATGCTAAGGTGCACATGTGTCTTCCATGCAATGAAGTTGAAGTCAAAGGTGCATAAACTAAGTATGAGGTGGCGGTTTAGCAAGGGAAAAATTGGCAGATTTCTAAGTCCTAATCACTCTCTTTTTGCGCATGAAAGAGGAGGAGATATACATCAAGCCATGTGAAGGTTCCTTGGTGCACAAACAACCTTGTTGGACAAGGCTTAGGGAAATAAGAATGGTTACAACTTTGGGCTGAAACAAGGTAGGTCCAAAAGCCATCCTTGGGCCATTGGCCACACACACAAAGAATCCAATCACATAAGTCCAATAGTGACAAGTCTAAGGGTGGCAAGTCCACACACACTAGCCCTCTTCCAAAGTCCTATAACACAAAAGCCTTATAACACACACAATCAAATTACTCTTATGATTTTAATAAATTTCACATGCCTACATAAGCACCCTCCTATGATTTAATTTAAATACTTACCTTAGTCTCATCCAAGGATAAAGATCAAACAATTCGCAAGCCATCACACAAAAACCATAAATCCGAAATCTACACATACATCTATAACATATAGTATTTATGTATTTTACTAATTATGCGGGATGTTACACTCTCCCCACCAAATAGGAATTTTGTCCGCAAAATTAACTTACTTAAGAGCTAAACAGTTCTGGATAGCGTTCCTGAATGTCGTCCTCGCGCTCCCAAGTTGCTTCAGCTGCTGATCTGTTGTTCCATAATACTTTCACCAACGGAATCTCTTTAGAACGGAGTCGCTTGACGGATCTTTCAAGAATTTGGAACGGTTGCACTTGATAAGTCAGATTTCCCTTTAGTTCCACTTCTTCCGGCTGTAACACGTGAGATGGATCAGAGAGATACCTCCGTAGCTGTGACACATGAAATACATTGTGAATTCCTGACAAATTGGGTGGTAAGGCCAACCGGTATGCAGACTCTCCAATCCGGTCCATAATCAGATACGGTCCTAAGTATCGAGGACTTAACTTCTTTACTCCCATTCTCCTTCCGAGTCCCGATGTAGGTGTGATTCTCAAAAATACATGGTCTCCGACTTCGAAAGATAGAGGCTTATGACGCTTGTCGTAATAACTCTTCTGTCTGGCCTGAGCCCTCTGCATATTTTCCCGAATCTTCTTTACCTGTTCGGATGTCTCTTGAATTAGATCAGGTCCTAACATACTTCGCTCACCCACTTCAGTCCAGCATAAAGGGGATCTGCATTTTCTCCCATACAGAGCTTCATACGGTGCCATCTGAATACTGGAGTGGTAACTGTTGTTGTAAGCAAACTCAATCAAGGAGAGATAATTATCCCAGCTGCCTCCTAACTCCAAAACGCATGCTCGCAACATGTCCTCTAATGCTTGAATGGTGCGTTCCGTCTGTCCATCGGTCTGCGGATGATAAGCAGTACTCAACCTCAAATGGGTCCCTAATGCTCTTTGAAAGGATTCCCAGAACTTAGATGTAAACTTGGGATCACGATCGCTGACAATACTCGTAGGAACTCCATGCAGCTTCACAATCTCCTGCAGATAAATTCTAGCAAGCCTCTCTGTATCATACGTGGTTCTAACACGCAAGAAATGAGCTGACTTCGTTAAACGATCAACAATCACCCAGATAGCATCATATCCTTCTCGCGTCCGAGGAAGTCCAACTACAAAATCCATCGCAATACTGTCCCACTTCCATTCGGGAATCTCCAAAGGTTGAAGAAGTCCCGACGGTTTCTGATGTTCGTACTTCACCTTCTGACAAGTTAAGCATCGAGATACATACTCCGCAATATCCCGCTTCATACTCGGCCACCAAAACGAGGTCTTCAAATCATGGTACATCTTCGTGGATCCAGGATGAACTGCATACTTACCCTTGTTAGCCTCTTGTAAAACTTCTTGCTTCAACTCTTCATTTGGCACAACCAGCCGTCCTTGAAATCTCCAAACATCATTCTCCTCCTTTACAACATCTTGGTTGCCAACCAAATCACGGACTAACTCTTCATCTTTCTGAGCCTCCTTAATTCTACTGATCAGTTCATTCTCCACCTTTATATTTCCCAATCTTATGTTATTCCCCCTCTCGTCTACCGATAAGTTCAAGTCTCGAAAGGCCTCAAACAATTTCAGCTCTTCCATCATCAGAGTTGCAGTGTGCAGTGTCTTCCTACTCAGGGCGTCAGCTACCACGTTTGCCTTTCCTGGGTGGTATTTAAGTTCAAAATCATAGTCCTTCAGAAATTCCATCCACCGTCGTTGCCGCATATTCAGCTCCTTCTGATCGAACAAGTACTTCAAACTCTTATGATCGCTGAACACGTCAAACTGCGAACCATACAAGTGGTGCCTCCAGATTTTAAGTGCGAACACTATAGCTGCTAACTCCAAATCGTGCGTAGGATAATTTTCTTCGTGAGGCTTTAGTTGTCGAGAAGCATAAGCTACCGCCATACGATCCTGCATCAACACGCATCCAAGTCCTTTCAGCGACGCATCGCAGTATACTTCGAACTTTCGGGTAGGATCCGGAATCGTGAGTACGGGAGCACTTGTCAATCTGTTCTTCAGCTCCAAGAAACATTCTTCACAAGCTTCAGTCCACTCAAAAGGCTTATCCTTCCGAGTGAGACGAGTAAGAGGTTGCACTATCTGAGAGAAATTCTGGATAAACCTTCGATAATATCCAGCAAGACCTAAGAAACTTCTTACTTCGGTGACGGTCTTGGGTCGTTCCCAATTCATGACAGCTTCAACTTTGCTGGGGTCCACCGCGATACCTTCTGATGAAATGACATGGCCCAGAAACTGGACCTCTTTAAGCCAAAACTCGCACTTCGACCACTTCGCGTACAATTGCTTCTCCCTCAAGATTTGCAAGACAATCCTCAGATGTTCCGCATGCAGCTCTTCATTAGCTGAGTAAATCAGGATGTCGTCGATAAACACAATAACAAACTGATCAAGAAAGGGGCGGAAGATGCGGTTCATGTAGTCCATGAATACCGCTGGAGCATTCGTAAGTCCGAATGGGATCACCTGATATTCGTAGTGCCCATAACGAGTCCTAAAAGCGGTTTTCGGAATATCCTCCGGTTTGACCCGGATCTGATGGTATCCCGATCGTAAATCTATCTTGGAAAAGACTCTGGCTCCTCTCAGCTGGTCCATCAAATCGTCGATCCTCGGTAGCAGATACTTATTCTTCACCGTGACTTTGTTCAGCTGTCGGTAATCTACACACAGACATAAACTTCCATCCTTCTTCTTAATCAAGATGGCTGGAGCACCCCATGGAGAAGTACTCGGTCTGATAAATTCCTTTGCCAAAAGCTCTTCTATCTGCTTCTTCAACTCGCGAAGTTCCAAAGGCGCCATGCGATACGGAGCAATGGAAATTGGTCCAACTCCAGGAACAAGTTCGATGGAAAATTCTATTTCCCTATGAGGAGGCAATCGAGGTATTTCATCCGGGAATACCTCCTCGAATTCTCTAACTACCGGTACATTCTGAATTTGATTGTCAACCGAGGTCTCAGCCTCGATCGAAAAAAGGTACCCTGCTGCTCCCTTGCGGAGCTCTTTTGTAACATCCCGCATAATTAGTAAAATACCTAAGTACTATATGCTATGTGTACATGTGTGGAATTCGGATGTATGGTTTATGTGTAATGGCTTGTGAATTGTTTGATCTTTATTCCTTGGATAAGACTAAGGTAATTAATTAAATTAAATCCTAGGAAGACTCATATGTAGGCATGTGAATTTAATCATATAAGTAATGTGAGTATGTGTTATAGGACCTTAGTGTTCATTGGACTTTGGTAGTGGGCTAGTGTGTGTGTGTGGACTTGTTGCTTTTGGACTTGTGTGTTTGGATCCTTTGTGTGTGTGTGGCCAATGGCCCAAGGATGGCCCTTGGATCAAGCTAGTTCAGCCCAAGGTTGTGACCACCCTTATCCCCCCTAAGCCTTGTCCAACTAAGGTGTCTTGTGTATCAAGTAACTCTCTCATGGCAAAGGTAATTCCCACTCATTTATGCGCACAAGAGAGTGTGATTAAGGACCTTGAAATCTGCCATTTTCCCTTGTTAAACCGCCACCTCACCTTGTTTATGCATCACTTGATTTCAATTTCTTTGCATGGAAGACACATGTACCATTTAGCATGATATTAGGCTGCATCTTCCTTCATTTAGGCGCACATGGAAGGGGTCTTGGTGCAGATTTTTTTTTATGCACAAATCTAACTTGAGTGTTGACCAAGAGAAACCCCTTACACCTCCCATCATGAGGCTGCCATGTGCAGATTTTTACAAGCTTTTTGCAGCCATCATGAGCCAAACCTGCCCTTGTTTCCACATGCATCTTGGGGCTGCATCTTCATCATTTTATGCGCACAAGACAGCCCCAAAATGAGTGTTTAGGCTGCCACAAATCAGTGCTCATGATGCACCTCTTTCCCTCTCATAATTTGCGCACCAAGGACTGCATCAATGCAGATTTTTGGCTGCCACCTAGTTGAATTACTTGTTGACTTAGTGAACCTCTTGCATGTGCTCATGATGCACTTCTTCCACTCCACTCTATGCGCATAGCTTGGTCAATTGTGCAGAAATTTCTCTGACTTTGGACAGCCCCAAATCTGATCATATCCCCCTCACAGTGAGCATACAGCAGTGTTTACAGCAGCAAAACAGTGAGCATACAGCAGTGTTTACAGCAGCAAAACAGTGAACATACAGCAGTGTTTACAGCAGCAAAACAGTGAACATACAGCAGTGTTTACAGCAGCAAAACAGTGAACATACAGCAGTGTTTACAGCAGCAAAACAGTGAACATACAGCAGTGTTTACAGCAGCAAAACAGTGAACGTTTTGCAGTGTTTACCTACAGCAGTGTTTACAGCAGCAAAACAGTGAACGTTTTGCAGTGTTTACAGCAGCAAAACAGTGAACGTTTTAAAACAGAAACAGTGGCACTTTGGACTTCAAAACAGTGGCAGAACAGTGGTATTAACAGTGGCAGAAACAGTGGCATGAATGGTACATTTTTTGAGCATTAAAACAGTAGCATAAATCATGGTTTTTGGACATTGAAACAGTGGCATATTATGGCTAAAACAGTGGCATTTTATGCATAAAAACAGTGGCATTTTATGCATAAAAACAGTGGCATATGATGGCTAAAACAGTGGCATATTATGCATAAAAATAGTGGCATATGATGACTAAAATAGTGGCATATTATGCATAAAAACAGTAGCATTTTATGCATAAAAACAGTGGCATATGATGACTAAAACAGTGGCATATTATGCATAAAAACAGTGGCATTTTATGCATAGAAACAGTGGCATTTGATGAGTAAAACAGTGACATTTTATGCATAAAAACAGTGACATATGATGACTAAAACAGTGGCATTTTATGCATAAAAACAGTGGCTTAGGGAGCACTAAAACAGTGACATATATGTGTAGAAACAGTGGCATATAATGTGCAGAAACAGTGGCATATGTGTGCAGAAACAGTGGCATATATGTGCAGAAACAGTGGCATATATGTGCAGAAACAGTGGCATATATGTGCAGAAACAGTGGCATGTAATGTGCAGAAACAGTGGCATATAATGGTGATCTTGAGGGACCGAAACAGTGAGCATTTTATCATCAAAACAGTGGCACATACATAGGGAAACAGTGGCATATTTCTCTTTTGAAACAGTGGCCTAATCATACAAAGCAGTGGCATATAATCTTAAGCATGACCATGAGACTTCTATGCATACAATTCACCATGAAATAGCTCCACCATTCTAATTTTTACCATGCTCATACTTGAATCCAAAACCACACATAATCAAGGAGTCATTTAAGCACACATACATGGTTACAATGAATGTGTTCTAAGTTCAAGGCCTACCTCTTGTAGCACACACTTCACCACACCCTTACTAGCTCCACTTCACAACAAGTCCTCACTTCCTATGTGATCTAAGCGCAACAAGGTGAGGATGAGCACACTAGGACAGCTTCAAAGGTTGAGGAACAAGGCTTGCACTAGCTTGGTGTATGGTCACGGTTGAGGTGAGGGAAGGAGGGTACCGCATTTTTACGCCTTGTGTGTGAAAGCATAGCATGACATACATGTATCAAGATCATATAGGCCTTGTGTAGAATAGTTATGTACAGGATCATGTGTTTGAGCAAGCATCATATAGGCATCCCCAAGGTACCGGGGTATGGGACACTTGGCATCAGTCCGCATAGGCCCACAGTTGGAATCCATATGGAGCTCAGGTGCCAAGGGTATATTTGATTCCACTGTGAAGTGCGCGCACGACGGTGCTAAAAGCGCAACGGAAAGGCGTTATATACGCAATATATGAATATGATAAAAAGGAAAAGGAAAAAGGAACAAGGATATGTTGAAGTGACTGTTTATGATTTTGTGCCTAGTTAATACTGTTATATTATTGGTTTTGTTGCCACACTACTGGGATTATTCTCACCCCTTCGGGGCTGCTATTTTTCCAAAATGGCAGGAGGACGCAAAAGCATTTGAAGGAGTGATGTTTGCTGTTGATTGCTGATGCGTGGATTATCACTGTTGCTGTTTGTTTAAATTGGATGACTGTAATGATTGATGTTTTGGGTACTCTTGGATGACTGTAGTCTTTATCATCTTTATGTTAGCTTGAACTTTTATGAACAACGGCTATTTTGGAAAACCTTTGTGAAAAGAATTTAAGTGCCTGAAATTTTTATACGGATTTGTATACTGCTATGAGATCCTTTGTTAGTTCATGTGACGTTGACGACTCTAATTCCGCTTAGCGAACGACTCTCTTGGATGCATACAAGGGAGGGCGTTACACTAATTGGTATCAGAGCAGTTTGGTCCATGGATTTGCTTGTGTTTGATTGAATTGATTGTTGTTTGTGTTTATCTGCTGATTGACTGTCTAAATGTGCTATAGATTAAGTATATGTTAGGATAGTTAGATTGTTTAGACTAGTCTGGGATAAGACACGGATGCATAGCTAACTTGTCCGAATTGAACTCGAGTACCTACTTGAGACTGCTGCCATGAATAACTTGCGGTGAGCCTGATCAACTCATTTCCTGATATTGTGAGTGCAGAATCATGGCAGGTGGTCGCGGTTCAACTCGGGGAAGGTCTGGCGATGCGGAAGAGGATCTTATCACTACCATTGGGGGACTGGCAACGTTCATCCAGAATATGAGCCAAGAATGGCGCGACCATAGGCAACAGAATCAGAACCAACCCCCACTGCATGAAAATGCAGAAGAAATTGCCCGTCGGAGGTTGAAAGACTTCCGCAACTTCCAACCACCTACCTTTGAGGGTGAAGACAACCCTGAGGCTGCAGCAAAGTGGCTGCAGATGATTGAGCATATTTTCGAACGCATGGCATGCCCGGAAGCGCAGAAGACTGATTACGCGTCGTACCAGCTGATGGGAGAAGCTTTAACATGGTGGACTGGTGCGAGGGCTCTGCTGAGAGCTCAGGACGTTGAACTGACGTGGGCCGTATTCAGACAAGTATTCCTGGATAAGTATTTTCCTAAGGCAATGAGAAGGATGAAGCACACTGAACTGCTGTCACTCCGGCAGGATAACATGACGGTCAATGAGTATATTGCTAAATTTGGGCAGCTGATCGAGTACGCCAACTTTGATCGGAACATTTATGATGAAGAATGGCAGGTAGAGAAGTTTGAAAGCGGATTACACCCGGAAATCCGTAAGCTCATCTTGACGACGGCTAATCGTACACTTCCGGAACTCATCAACCAGAGTCGTCAGGCAGAAGGAATCATTCTGGAGGCCAAGAACTTGAACAAGCCACCAACACAATTCCACGGAGGAAACCGAGCCGGCAGATTCTTCAGGACGGCACCTGGTAGGGGTCGAGGCAGAGGTACGCCGTTGCAGGCGCGGCCTGGAAACTTCAAAAGAAACTTTACGGTGGGTCAATCGTCGACTGGACGTCAGGGCGCGACTGTTTGTGCCACATGTGGAAAGAATCACTTTGGAGTCTGTCGCAAGAACAACAATGCATGCTTCAGATGCGGCCAGCAAGGTCATTTTGCTTACAAATGCCCCCAGAACGCTGATCAACAGCCTCCGCAAGCACGGGTGTTCACATTGGATGCAAATGAAGCGCAGAAGTTTCCCAACCTGATCAAAGGTAATGTCACTTTGAATGGTCACCCAATTTCTGTTATCTTTGATTCTGGAGCGTCTGGCTCTTTTATGGCAAAGCATACTGCCTTGAGAATAGGCATCACCCCAACCCCGTTACCTCATGAGTTACACATCAGCACACCTACTGGAGGATCGTGCACAGCTTCGGAGATCTGCAAAGGTGTTATCTTGCAGTATGAAGGAAACACGTATACAGTTAACTTGGTGGTCCTGCCGGTATTCAACTTCGATGTGATTATCGGTATGGACTGGTTGACGGAAAACGGGATAACGTTGGATTGTCGAGCGGGGAAAGTCGTTGTTCCTGCGAAAGATGGTAATTTTCAACCTTTCTCTCTCATTTCCTTATTGCAAGTTAGAAAAGAGCTCCGCAAGGGAGCAGCAGGATATCTTTTGTCGATCGAGGCTGAGACCTCGGTTGACAATCAAATTCAGGATGTACCGGTAGTTAGAGAATTCGAGGAGGTATTCCCAGATGAAATACCTCGATTGCCTCCTCATAGGGAAATAGAATTTTCGATCGAACTGGTTCCCGGAGTCGGACCAATCTCCATTGCCCCGTATCGTATGGCGCCGTTGGAACTTCGCGAGTTGAAGAAGCAGATAGAAGAGCTTTTGGCAAAGGAATTTATCAGACCGAGTACTTCTCCATGGGGTGCTCCAGCCATCTTGATTAAGAAGGATGGAAGTTTACGGCTGTGTGTAGATTACCGCCAGCTGAATAAAGTAACGGTGAAGAATAAGTATCCGCTACCGAGGATCGACGATTTGATGGACCAGCTGAGAGGAGCCAGAGTCTTTTCCAAGATAGATTTACGATCGGGATACCATCAGATCCGGGTCAAACCGGAGGATATTCCGAAAACAGCTTTTAGGACTCGTTATGGGCACTACGAATATCAGGTGATCCCATTCGGACTTACGAATGCTCCAGCGGTATTCATGGACTACATGAACCGCATCTTCCGCCCATTTCTTGATCAGTTCGTTATTGTGTTTATCGACGATATCCTGATTTACTCAGCTAATGAAGAGCTGCACGCGGAACATCTGAGGATTATCTTGCAAATCTTGAAGGAGAAGCAGTTGTACGCGAAATGGTCGAAGTGCGAGTTTTGGCTCAAAGAGGTCCAGTTTCTGGGCCATGTCATTTCATCAGAAGGTATCGCGGTGGACCCCAGCAAAGTTGAAGCTGTCATGAATTGGGAACGACCCAAGTCTGTCACCGAAGTAAGAAGTTTCTTAGGTCTGGCTGGATACTATCGAAGGTTTATCCAGAATTTCTCTCAGATAGTGCAACCTCTTACACGTCTCACTCGGAAGGACAAGCCTTTTGAGTGGACTGAAGCTTGTGAAGAATGTTTCTTGGAACTAAAGAGCAGATTGACAAGTGCTCCCGTACTCACGATTCCGGATCCTACTCGAAAGTTCGAAGTTTACTGCGATGCGTCGCTGAAAGGACTTGGATGCGTGTTGATGCAGGATCGTATGGCGGTAGCTTATGCATCTCGACAACTTAAGCCTCACGAAGAAAATTATCCTACGCACGATTTGGAGTTAGCAGCTATAGTGTTCGCACTTAAAATCTGGAGGCACCACTTGTATGGTTCGCAGTTTGACGTGTTCAGCGATCATAAGAGTTTGAAGTACTTGTTCGATCAGAAGGAGTTGAATATGCGGCAACGACGGTGGATGGAATTTCTGAAGGACTACGATTTTGAACTCAAATACCACCCAGGAAAGGCAAACGTGGTAGCTGACGCCCTGAGTAGGAAGACGCTGCACACTGCAATTCTGATGATGGAAGAGCTGAAATTGTTTGAGGCCTTTCGAGACTTGAACTTATCGGTAGACGAGAGAGGGAATAACATTAGATTGGGAAATATAAAAGTGGAGAATGAATTGATCAGTAGGATTAAGGAGGCTCAGAAAGATGAAGAGTTAGTCCGTGATTTGGTTGGCAACCAAGATGTTGTAAAGGATGAGAATGATGTTTGGAGATGTCAAGGACGGCTGGTCGTGCCGAATGAAGTGTTGAAGCAAGAAGTTTTACAGGAGGCTCACAAGGGTAAGTATGCAGTTCATCCTGGATCCACGAAGATGTACCATGATTTGAAGACCTCGTTTTGGTGGCCGGGTATGAAGCGTGATATTGCGGAGTATGTATCTCGGTGCTTAACTTGTCAGAAGGTGAAGTACGAACATCAGAAACCGTCAGGACTCCTTCAACCTTTGGAGATTCCCGAATGGAAGTGGGACAGTATTTCAATGGATTTTGTAGTTGGACTTCCTCGGACGCGAGAAGGATATGATTCTATGTGGGTGATTGTTGATCGTTTAACGAAGTCAGCTCATTTCTTACGTGTTAGAACCACATATGATACAGAGAGGCTTGCCAGAATTTATCTGCAGGAGATTGTGAAGCTGCACGGAGTTCCTACGAGTATTGTCAGTGATCGTGATCCCAAGTTTACATCTAAGTTCTGGGAATCCTTTCAAAAAGCATTAGGGACTCATTTGAAGTTGAGTACTGCTTATCATCCGCAGACCGATGGTCAAACAGAACGCACCATTCAAGCATTAGAGGACATGTTACGAGCATGTGTTTTGGAGTTAGGAGGCAGCTGGGATAGCTATCTTTCTTTGATTGAATTTGCTTACAACAACAGTTACCACTCCAGTATTCAGATGGCACCGTATGAAGCTCTGTATGGGAGAAAATGCAGATCCCCTCTATGCTGGACGGAAGTGGGTGAGCGAAGTATGTTAGGACCTGATCTAATTCAAGAAACATCCGAACAAGTAAAGAAGATTCGGGAAAATATGCAGCGGGCTCAGGCCAGGCAGAAGAGTTATTACGACAAGCGTCATAAGCCTCTATCTTTCGAAGTCGGAGATCATGTGTTCTTGAGAATTACTCCTACATCGGGACTCGGAAGGAGAATGGGAGTAAAGAAGTTAAGTCCACGGTACTTAGGACCGTATCTGATTATGGACCGGATTGGAGAGTCTGCATACCGGTTGGCTTTACCACCCAATCTGTCAGGAATTCACAATGTATTTCATGTGTCACAGCTACGGAGGTATCTCTCTGATCCATCTCACGTATTACAGCCGGAAGAAGTAGAACTAAAGGAAAATCTGACGTATCAAGTGCAACCATTCCAAATTCTTGAAAGATCCGTCAAGCGACTCCGTTCTAAGAAGATTCCATTGGTGAAAGTATTGTGGAACAACAGATCGGAAGCTGAAGCCACTTGGGAGCGCGAGGACGACGTTCAGAAACGCTATCCAGAACTGTTTAGCTTTTAAGTAAGTTTATTTTGCGGACAAAATTCCTATTTGGTGGGGAGAGTGTAACATCCCGCATAATTAGTAAAATACTTAAGTACTATATGCTATATGTACATGTGTAGAATTCGGATGTATGGTTCATGTGTAATGGCTTGTGAATTGTTTGACCTTTATTCCTTGGATAAGACTAAGGTAATTAATTAAATTAAATCCTAGGAAGACTCATATGTAGGCATGTGAATTTAATCATATAAGTAATGTGAGTATGTGTTATAGGACCTTAGTGTTCATTGGACTTTGGTAGTGGGCTAGTGTGTGTGTGTGGACTTGTTGCTTTTGGACTTGTGTGTTTGGATCCTTTGTGTGTGTGTGGCCAATGGCCCAAGGATGGCCCTTGGATCAAGCTAGTTCAGCCCAAGGTTGTGACCACCCTTATCCCCCCTAAGCCTTGTCCAACTAAGGTGTCTTGTGTATCAAGTAACTCTCTCATGGCAAAGGTAATTCCCACTCATTTATGCGCACAAGAGAGTGTGATTAAGGACCTTGAAATCTGCCATTTTCCCTTGTTAAACCGCCACCTCACCTTGTTTATGCATCACTTGATTTCAGAAATATGCTCACTGTTTTCCACTGTAAGACACTGCTGTATGCTCACTGTTTTGCTGCTGTAAACACTGCAAAACGTTCACTGTTTTGCTGCTGTAAACACTGCTGTATGTTCACTGTTTTGCAGCTGTAAACACTGCTGTATGTTCACTGTTTTGCTGCTGTAAACACTGCTGCATGTTCACTGTTTTGCTGCTGTAAACACTGCTGTATGTTCACTGTTTTGCTGCTGTAAACACTGCTGTATGCTCACTGTTTTGCTGCTGTAAACACTGCTGTATACCACTGTGAAGTGCGCGCACGACGGTGCTAAAAGCGCAACGGAAAGGCGTTATATACGCAATATATGAATATGATAAAAAGGAAAAGGAAAAAGGAACAAGGATATGTTGAAGTGACTGTTTATGATTTTGTGCCTAGTTAATACTGTTATATTACTGGTTTTGTTGCCACACTACTGGGATTATTCTCACCCCTTCGGGGCTGCTATTTTTCCAAAATGGCAGGAGGACGCAAAAGCATTTGAAGGAGTGATGTTTGCTGTTGATTGCTGATGCGTGGATTATCACTGTTGCTGTTTGTTTAAATTGGATGACTGTATGGATTAATGTTTTGGGTACTCTTGGATGACTGTAGTCTTCATCATCTTTATGTTAGCTTGAACTTTTATGAACAATGGCTATTTTGGAAAACCTTTGTGAAAAGAATTTAAGTGCCTGAAATTTTTATACGGATTTGTATACTGCTATGAGATCCTTTGTTAGTTCATGTGACGTTGACGACTCTAATTCCGCTTAGCGAACAACTCTCTTGGATGCATACAAGGGAGGGCGTTACACTAATTGGTAATCTTGTAACGCCTGGCAACTTGCAAGGATTAACGACTGTCCCCACACACTAACACGAGACTTTTCAGCGTGCTTTGTCCTCACTCGCACACTTCCCGGGAAAACTTCCCAGGAGGTCACCCATCCCAGAATTGCTCCAAGTCAAGCACGCTTAACTGTGGAGTTCTTCCGATCCGGGCTACCGAAAAGTAGATGCATCTTGTTAGTATAGGTAGTACCAATTAATTCTTATAAGCCATTCTCAACTGTACTGTCCCATACCAGCACAGTCTCTGGAATCCCTCTCTTTCCGGTGTTATTCGATTCATTCATGTACCCCCGTCGCTGGAAGCCTGCCAGGAGCCGCTCCTTGTCCGTGCCCTTGCGCACCGGCGATCACTCCCCGCCCTCGTCAGCGCTCGGGATGTTACATGCCCACCAGCTTCCGCCTGGTTCGTCCTCGAATCACACCGTACTGGATGAGAGGCCCTGCTCTGATACCACTTGTAACGTCTGGCAACTTGCAAGGATTAACGACTGTCCCCACACACTAACACGAGACTTTTCAGCGTGCTTTGTCCTCACTCGCACACTTCCCGGGAAAACTTCCCAGGAGGTCACCCATCCCAGAATTGCTCCAATTCAAGCACGCTTAACTGTGGAGTTCTTCCGATCCGGCTACCGAAAAGTAGATGCATCTTGTTAGTATAGGTAGTACCAATTAATTCTTATAAGCCATTCTCAACTGTACTGTCCCATACCAGCACAGTCTCTGGAATCCCTCTCTTTCCGGTGTTATTCGATTCATTCATGTACCCCCGTCGCTGGAAGCCTGCCAGGAGCCGCTCCTTGTCCGTGCCCTTGCGCACCGGCGATCACTCCCCGCCCTCGTCAGCGCTCGGGATGTTACATGATACCCTGCTGCTCCCTTGCGGAGCTCTTTTCTAACTTACAATAAAGAAATGAGAGAGAAAGGTTGAAAATTACCATCTTTCGCAGGAACAATGACTTTCCCCGCTCGACAGTCCAATGTTATCCCATTTTCCGTCAACCAGTCCATACCGATAATCACATCGAAGTTGAATACCGGCAGGACCACCAAGTTAACTGTATACGTGTTCCCTTCATACTGCAAGATAACACATCTGCAGATCTCTGAGGCTGTGCACGATCCTCCAGTAGGTGTGCTGATGTGTAACTCATAAGGTAACGGGGTTGGGGTGATGCCTATTCTCAAGGCAGTATGCTTTGCCATAAAAGAGCCAGACGCTCCAGAATCAAAGATAACAGAAATTGGGTGACCATTTAAAGTGACATTACCTTTGATCAGGTTGGGAAACTTCTGTGCTTCATTTGCATCCAATGTGAACACCCGTGCTTGCGTAGGCTGTTGGTCAGCGTTCTGGGGCATTTGTAAGCAAAATGTCCTTGCTGGCCACATCTGAAACATGCATTGTTGTTCTTGCGACAAACTCCAAAGTGGTTCTTTCCACACGTAGCACAAACAGTCGCGCCCTGACGTCCAGTCGACGATTGACCCACCGTATAGCTTCTCTTAAAATTTCCAGGCCGCGCCTGCAACTGCGTACCTCTGCCTCGACCCCTACCAGGTGTCGTCCTGAAGAATCTGCCTGCTCGGTTTCCTCCGTGGAATTGAGTTGGTGGCTTGCTCAAGTTCTTGGCCTCATTAATGATTCCTTCTGCCTGACGACTCTGGTTGATGAGTTCCGGAAGTGTACGATTAGCCGTCGTTAAAATGAGCTTGCGGATTTCCGGATGTAATCCGCTTTCGAACTTTTCCACCTGCCATTCTTCATCGTAAATGTTCCGATCAAAGTTGGCGTACTCGATCAGCTGCCCAAATTTTGCAATATACTCATTAACCGTCATGTTATCCTGCCTGAGTGACAGCAGTTCAGTGTGCTTCATTCTTCTCATTGCCTTAGGAAAATACTTATCCAAAAATACTTGTCTGAATACTGCCCATGTCAGTTCAACGTCCTGAGCTCTCAGCAGAGCCCTCGCACCAGTCCACCATGTTAAAGCTTCTCCCATCAGCTGGTACGACGCGTAATCGGTCTTCTGCGCTTCCGGGCATGCCATGCGTTCGAAAATATGCTCGATCATCTGCAGCCACTTCGCTGCAGCCTCGGGTTTGTCTTCACCCTCAAAAGTAGGAGGTTGGAAGTTGCGGAAGTCTTTCAACCTCCGACGGGCAATTTCTTCTGCATTGTCATGCAGTGGGGGTGGGTTCTGATTCTGTTGCCTATGGTCGCGCCATTCTTGGCTCATATTCTGAATGAACGTTGCCAGTCCCCCAATGGTAGTGATAAGATCCTCTTCCGCATCGCCAGACCTTCCCCGAGTTGAACCGCGACCACCTGCCATGATTCTGCACTCACAATATCAGGAAATGAGTTGATCAGGCTCACCGCAAGTTATTCATGGCAGCAGTCCCAAGTAGGTACTCGGGTTCAATTCGGACAGTTAACTATGCATCCGAGTCTTATCACAGAACGGTCTAAACAATCTAACTACCCTAGCTAATATATACTTAACTATAGCACATTTAGACAGTCAATCAGCAGATAAGCACAATCAACAATCAATTCAATCAATCACAAGCAAATCCATGGACCAAACTGCTCTGATACCAATTAGTGTAACGCTCTCCCGTGTATG
This sequence comes from Gastrolobium villosum, assembly GCA_032173675.1. NCBI lineage: Eukaryota > Viridiplantae > Streptophyta > Magnoliopsida > Fabales > Fabaceae > Gastrolobium > Gastrolobium villosum. Next base: position 26,967 of record JAVKPL010009763.1, read on the forward strand.
CATCCAAGAGAGTCGTTTGCTAAGCGGAATTAGAGTCGTTAACGTCACATGAGCTAACAAAATTCACATTCTAGATTCAAATCCGAAAAGCGTTTCTACAATACTTATCACTTCAGTTTGGACAATAAAAAATATTTCAAGTGATTTAGAAAGAGCACGTTTGGGGCTTCGCGTGCATATAAAATAATAGTAAATCCGAGTTCGTTTGCTCATAAAAACACCACCCGTAAGGTGCACTGTAAAAATTTCAGCACTTAAATTCTTTTCACAAAGGTTTTCCAAAATAACCGCTGTTCATAAAGGTTCAAGATCAAATAAGGATGATAGAGTCTACAGTCATCCAAGAGTACCAAAATATTAATCATTACAGTCATCCAATCAAACAACCAGCAACAGTACAAGTCTATTCATCAGCAAGCAACAGCAAACATCACGTCTTCAAGTGCTATTACGTCCTCCTGCCATTTAGGAAAATAGCAGCCCCGAAGGGGTGAGAATAATCCCAGTAGTGTGGCAACAAAACCAGTAATATAACAGTATTAACTAGGCACAAAATCATAAACAGTCACTTCAACATATCCTTGTTCCTTTTCCTTTTTCCTTTTCATCATATTCATATATTGCGTATATAACGCCTTTCCTTTGCGCTTTTAGCACCATCGTGCGCGCACTTCACAGTGGAATCAAATATCCCTTGGCACCTGAGCTCCATGTGGATTCCAACTGTGGGCCTATGGGGACTGATGCCAAGTGTCCCATACCCCGGTACCTTGGGGATGCCTATATGATGCTTGCTCAAACACATGGTCCTGTACATAACTATTCTAAAACAAGGCCTATATGATCTTGATACATGCATGTCATGCTATGCTTTCACACACAAAGCGTAAAAATGCGGTATGATGTAAGGTGCATGCTTATATACCTTTCATATAGCCATCACGGCACATATACTTTTCATATGCGTTATGCTGCCACATAACGTCTTTACCTCATAATCATATAGCCATCACGGCACATTTTGGCAGTTTCCTTTCATCATAATGGAACATAACACTTTTACGGAATATGGAGCATCATGTCACAATTTTATACCAGTAGTCAATAGTCACATTAGGCAATATCGCCTGACACTTACCTTTGCGTGCCTTAAATAATACCAAACAGCAGCGAAGTATCTCACTTCTTAAGCGCACCTAAATCAATTACAACCAATCATTTACAGTGGCTATTTACAGCAGAAACAGTGAGCATACAGCAGTGTTTTACAGTGGAAAATAGTGAGCATACAACAGTGTTTTACAGTGGAAAACAGTGAGCATACAGCAGTGTTTTTACAGCAGAAAAACAGTGACGTTTGTGCTTAAAACAGTGAGCAGAAACAGTGAGTTGTTCTTTAAAACAGTGAGCAGAAAACAGTGGTATTTTCCTTAAAAACAGTGGACAGAAACAGTGACGTTTTACAGCAGGAAAACAGTGAACATACAGCAGAAACAGTGACCATTTTGAAACAGAAACAGTGACTCTTTGGACATCAACAGTGGCAGAAACAGTGACATCAAACAGTGGCAGAAACAGTGGTATTTGAACGTTTAAAACAGTGACATAACAGTGGCATTTGAACCTTAAAAACAGTGACATAAGTAGAGGTATTGCACATCAAAATAATGGCATGAATGGTAACATTTGATCATTAAAAACAGTGACATTAGTGGTGATATTTGCACATTGAAACAGTGGTATAATTGGTGATTTTTGGACCTTAAAACAGTGGCATAACTAGTGGTTGTTGATCATCAAAAAAGTGGCATAATTAGGAGTACTTGACCACCAATACAGTGGCATAAAGAGTGGTGTTTGGACATCAAAATGGTGATCATTTTATGCAGAAACAGTGGCTCATTAAGTACTAAAACAGTGAGTGTTTTTGGTGCAAAACAGTGACATATGTGGCATTAAAACAGTGAGCATTTTATGCAGAAATAGTGGCACATTATGGACTAAACAGTGAGCATTTTATGCAGAAAACAGTGGCATGTGGAGCACTAAAACAGTGGCATAAGTGTGCAGAAACAGTGGCATATAATGGACTAAAACAGTGGCATATGTGTGCAGAAACAGTGGCATATAATGGACTAAAACAGTGGCATATGTGTGCAGAAACAGTGGCATCAAAATGGTGACTTTGAGGAACCGAAACAGTGAGCATTTTATCATCAAAACAGTGGCACATTCATAGGGAAACAGTGGCATATTTCTCTTCAAAACAGTGGCATATTCATGCAAAAACAGTGGCATATATATATTCCTCAAAACGGTGGGCATTAACTTAAGTATGACCATGAGACTTCCATTCCATAACTTAAGCATGCAATCATCATGAGATAGCTCCACCATTCTACTTTTACCATGCTCATTCTTGATTCCAAAACCACACATAATCAAGGAGACATTCAAGCACACACATGGTTACACAATGAAAGAGGTCTAAGTTCAAGGCTTACCTCTTGTAGCACACACTTCTTGTCACACACCACACCTTTCTAGTTCTACCAACAACAAGTCCACACTTCCTAGGAGAAGATCTATGCGCATAAATGGTGAGGAGGACACCTTTGGACAGCTTCCAAGAGTGAGTACCAAGACTGGACAGTGAGGGAAAAAGAAGAAGAAGAGCTTGCACTTGCTTGGTGTAGGTCACGGTTTTGAGAGTGTGAGGGAAGGTGAGTTAGCAAAGTCTTCTTGCTCCAAGGATGCTTGTAGGTTCAGCTAGAGTGTGAGGGAGAGGGGGAGGAGCTTGGCTGAATGTAAATGAGGACAGCCCCCCTCTCTTGTGCGCATACTTAAAGAAGGTGAGGAGGGGTTGCAATGATGCAACATTAAGGCAGAAATCTGGTTGCTTGTAGCAGTGGGACTGCACAATAGGTTAGAACAAGCAAGAGTTTGCTTCTTAGTTACTCTATGCACATGCAAGGAGGTGAGGGGAGGAGGGTTCAGATCTGAACAAGGGGCTGCCAAGTCAGAATTTTTTCTGCACAAACAGCCAAGTCTTGTGCACATGGTGGGGTGGAAGGAGGTGTCATCATGAACACAGGTTTGTGGCAGCCTAGACTCAGATTTGGAGTTGTCCTTTGCGCAAAAGATGATGGAGATGCAGCCCAAAATCCTTCTTTGGCTGCATGTGGAAACAAGGGGCAGATTTGGCTCATGATGGACTGTCAAAAGCATGCAAAAATCTGCACATTTCAGCCTCATGATGGAAGGTGTAAGGTGGTTCTCTTGGTCAACCCTCAAGACAGATTTGTGTCATAAAAAAAATCTGGTCCATGACTCCCCCCATGTGCGCCTAAAAGAAGAATAATGCAGCCTAAAATGATGCTAAGGTGCACATGTGTCTTCCATGCAATGAAGTTGAAGTCAAAGGTGCATAAACTAAGTATGAGGTGGCGGTTTAGCAAGGGAAAAATTGGCAGATTTCTAAGTCCTAATCACTCTCTTTTTGCGCATGAAAGAGGAGGAGATATACATCAAGCCATGTGAAGGTTCCTTGGTGCACAAACAACCTTGTTGGACAAGGCTTAGGGAAATAAGAATGGTTACAACTTTGGGCTGAAACAAGGTAGGTCCAAAAGCCATCCTTGGGCCATTGGCCACACACACAAAGAATCCAATCACATAAGTCCAATAGTGACAAGTCTAAGGGTGGCAAGTCCACACACACTAGCCCTCTTCCAAAGTCCTATAACACAAAAGCCTTATAACACACACAATCAAATTACTCTTATGATTTTAATAAATTTCACATGCCTACATAAGCACCCTCCTATGATTTAATTTAAATACTTACCTTAGTCTCATCCAAGGATAAAGATCAAACAATTCGCAAGCCATCACACAAAAACCATAAATCCGAAATCTACACATACATCTATAACATATAGTATTTATGTATTTTACTAATTATGCGGGATGTTACAGAATTCAAGGGAAGGATTACCACTCACATACAATGTTATTTATTTATTTTTCTAACTCAAGGCAGTTCCAATTTTTTTACTATGATCCACAATTCAACTCACAATTTAATTACAAGGCTTACATGCACCAACTCCATGTTGTACGGCTGAACAAAACCAGGGGAGAAGAATGAAAAAAATTTCATCTTTCTAACATACAAATAAACTCGGACATCAAGGGTTAAAGGAAGACAAAGAGATTTTACTTATGTTTTTTGACTTATACACCAAACAGACCACCAATCGGACAAAGAGTTGTCTTTCACCCTCCACCGTTCTAAGACATCAACTCCAGCAACATGTAATGGATGGAGGAATGCAACCAAGGTAGAAACAAGCACATGCAACAAGGGAAAATCCCATGAGAATCGATTCTAGAGGTGGGGAACAAGAAGGTGCAGAAAAACATCTCACCTCTTTGGAATTTGCCTCCCGTCGAGCAAGGAAGAACGGTGGAGTAGGAGCTTATGTGGTACTCTCCATGACTGCTGTCACTCAGCCGAACATGCAGGGAGGGAAATAAAGGCTTGAATGGTTGTTCTCGTCTAAGGTCATTCACGGTTGGTGTGGGAGAGAAGGATGCGATGAAGTTCCCTCCATGAGTTCTATCTCTTTAGGCTTGTGGTAGTGAGTGAGAGTATGATGGAAACTAAGAGGATTCTGAATCAAGTAGGGACAATCAGCTTTCTTGGAGCGATTCTTGTCATGTATATGGGGAGGAGGAAAATAACGTGTGGCTGAGTTTGGTTAAGAAAGAAGATCAGTGTGCAGCTTTGAGATTTCTTCACCTTATGCGCACAAAGAAGAGATAAGTTAGATGGGGTTTGTGATATCTTTTAGGAAGGCTTACGGTGGTGAGTTTCATTCAAAAAAAAAACAAAGATAAGGTTCAGCCTTTTGTTCCACCAATCAGCGCCCAGAGAGGGGGAGTTGTCCTAATTCTGATCCAAGTGAACAAATTCTGGTCCAAGGTACAAGAGAAAGGATAAGATTGCTTTTTTTCTTCACTGGTGCTAGGGGTGGTGAGATGAGATGGATAGGGATTTGCCATGTGGCCATTTGTTGGCCAATAAAATTACATGCATGCAGATTTTTGTGAGAGACAACTAAAGGTTCACTTATCACATAAAATATGCATATTAATTATTAATTCATGAAAGGTTCACTTATCACATAAAATATATACATCTTAATTATTAATTCATGTTCCCATTAGGTAGTAATTAGAATTCCTACCTATATTATAATTAATTGTAATTCAACCCCTTTTTACTAGTGTCATGAATCTCTTAAAATATTCACATATGCTCGCTTATAATAAACCAAAATAATTTTCGTATTTAAATTAATCCCACTCTACACAAATTTAATTCGGAATTTCAATCATGTTTCACATCCCTAATTGCAAGTTATGTAATTTCCTAATTAGGCGGGATGTTACACTCTCCCCACCAAATTTGAAGTTTGTCCCCAAACTTCGTCTACCATTCCGCTAACTATTCAAGGCGAATGCCAAACACACATGCATTTTTGCAAGACATTAAATCACATTCAGCTGGACATCTATAACAATCATCAATTAATTCAGAGTGTTACAACTAACTTGTACTTGACATATTACTCAGACAATATATAACAAAAAATTTCTGGTTTCGGTTTAAACAACATCAAATTCATACTGCAACCGGGACGAAGTAAAACCAACATATTATTTTACTAAGTAAGAATCTCCAGCTATCTAGTACTCTATTACTTATGTTCTTCATTTCTTTATGGGTGTCCACATCGATAACATGCCATTCTCTTATTAATTCACTTGTTATACTTACTCTACTGAAGATGCACATCGTTACCTACAAGATGACTCAATAGTTTTATGCAAAATGGGTTGAAAGTAACAATTCAGTTTACAAGGTCACTTCACAATAGATCACACAACAAAACTTTACAATCCCGAATTAGAAAATTTTAAAACAATTAGATATACCTGCCTAATACTTGTGCAAACAGAGGACTAAGCAACTATAACCTTTAATTACACTTATTTGTCTTTAAAGTTTACATGTCACAAATTATAATTTCATCCACTCCCTAGTTACTCCTTACATATAATAAAATTCAATTCAATACACAATTCCCATCTACTTACCTGCCTTGACAAACATCATGAGTAGAATTCCACAAATTAATAGTCTATAGAAATCGAGTAAATAAAACAGAACACATCATATTCCAATTTACAATGTAGAAGGGTCTTCGCAAAATCACAAAATTTCATCATGGACGGAATTCCAGTAGATGTCCTTATTTTCTAAAGATCTTAGTCCATCATTATTGAGGTATAAAAATTTTAACGACATCAATTAAGTAACAGCACAATATTTGTCACTATCTTGCGGAAAAGGAATTAGATTGATGAGTAGTGCTTTTGTCTAGAGCTTAGGGTTTAGGAGACACCCCTAATTAAACTCTAACCATGGAACTGAATTAAGGACACGAGTACGGATACTGAAATTCCAATGTACTAACTTCTAATTTCCATGAGTACTAGAGATGTTAAACTTGTTCATTTATTCTGTAGCTATAGTCTAATATTTTTCAAAACTCAAATGTAACCTAGTCTACCCTTTTACAACGTACTCAGCAAAACCAGGACACCTAGCAGTCACAAATATAGCTTATTCTTTCTATCCCATTTTACATACATATCATGTTAGATGGTGCCTCTCATTCAGCTAGTCAAAACACCCACATGAGGAAACTTCCTCGAGCTTTCCGCTGTCCTAGGTACCTCGGATGTAATTGAATCCACAGATCAGAGGATCCATTAATCATGATATGACTTTCCAATCATAGATACACATTACAATTTCAAATGGTTACTATGTAATCCACCAACATAGACTATGCTTTCATAATTCAAGTGCACAATAACCACCTTTAACATCCTAGTTACAGTTAAATATCCCTTTACATTAATAAATTAAAAATACAGCCACTGACAAAACCATACTTTTCACATCAAATTTGGTTCGAATACTCTTCAAAGCACATGCCACACATTAAATTCATTTTCCAATAGAGAAGAGGGTTCATAAAATCAAATACCCAAAACAAAAGGATTAATACTTCAGGCTCTCAACATAAAAGGGTTTTCATGAATCAGACTAAAACAGAACTCACAGTTTAATTCCAGTTTTCAAGATAAAATAAAATTCACAAAATCAAGTGCCCAAAACAGAAAGATTAACCCAACTGGATTCACAAAAATAAAAGAGTCTTCATGTAGTAATTAGATTATATCAGAATCCATATATTCATATCATGAACACATATAATTTATTGAGCACAGCACCCAAACCGATTTAACTAAGCATCACTACTATGGAGTTTGCATCCTAGACGGGTAAAACAATTCAAGTAATTCACAGACTCAAATTCGGACATACTACTAAAAATCCAGCTTCAACTACTTCTCTTTAATTGCTATTCCTCATAAGCTGATACCCAAAACAAATAATACATTTTCATAATTTCAATTTATCAAATCGAAGACTCCTCATTCAATTTCTATTCTGACACATCAATACCAAAATAAAAGTTTTCATGTATCCTATTTCTCAAACAGAAACACTCACTCTTAATACAACTTAAACACAAATTCATTACTACGTACAATCATACGGTACTACTAGATTTGGTTCACTTGTTCCAATTATTCAAGTCATTTACTAGATTAAATTCCCACATAAATTTCAAACATAGGTACCAAAACCACCAATCAAAACTTTTTCATGAATAGATTCTCGGTGTTTGACAGTTTGATACTATCGTGTTACCGAAGAATGTGTTGGCCAAACCTATTCCCAGAATAGCTGGAGTATCATCTCATCACACACCGGGAATCGTCAAATTCCATACTTTATTATTTATTCATTATTCAGACATTGATCAATTGCAATCTACCACACCTCAGACTTCTCTCATGAAGAGGTTGTCGTGTCTTATAGATACTAATTCTACTTTCGTCATGCCAAGCAACGGGCGGATCCTACTCACTGCCTGGTATACGCGACAGTAGACTTAATATTGAGGCACAATTCCCAGTTCAGGATAGAATCTCAAATAATCAATTATACAATTAGACAATTCAAACATTTCAATTCAACTGCAACACAGTACAATCAGACAACTCTTGCGCAATTTAGTAACAGCAACCATTCAATTCAAATATTTCCTTACAGTGTATAAATCGAAAAAATTGAACATGACATATAATAAAACAATACACAGCACACAACAACCCTGTAACATCCCACGTATGTAGGAATAAAATATATTGCTATGAGGCTTGTAGTCCTTATGTTGAATTTGAGTATGTGCATTGCTTGCTTTGATTTTTAGTTGCGTAGTATTTGTATGAATTATATTGTGTTAGGGAATTATTAATTAAAATATTAGGTGAGAATTGTTTTGGGCTGGTCATAATATACCTTAGAGATGTAGAGTGTGGGCTTAGCATTTGGGTTAGTGTTTTTTTGGGCCTTAGGTGGTGTGGGCCTAGTCAGCCCTAATTCCCATTTGGGTTATAACTTAACCTAATGTTGCCCTAATTCCACACTAAAGATCTTCCTAGTCAGCCCCTTTGAGACACCCCTTCAAGCTAAGCAAACCCTAATCCCCCCTTTTGTGTGCGCCTTGAACCCCCCTAAAAGCTGCTCCTTGCTGCTCTTACCAAAGAGAGTCAGATCTGTCCCTCTGTTCCATATCCCATGCGCATAGAGAGTGGAGAAAGGGAGCTGGTTGCTTGCTGCAACCTCCTACCTATGCAGCTTTATCTTACAACATCTGCATCTTCAGGGCATGCATCCAATTAGGGATCTGAAGTCAGCCTGCATGTCACTCCTTTGGGCAGAATTTTCTGCCACCAATTGCTTCATCTTGGACGCCTAAGAGAGAAGGGTTATGCAAGGTAAACCAATTCTTCATTCTGCCTATTTTATGCGCATAGTAGTGAGACCAAGCTGGAAAAATTAATCCTTCTCCCCATTTCTTTCCATAGCCGAATGTGTTGGACCTCCTAGAAGAGAGAGATAAAAAAATTCAAAACCAGGTTCTGATCTCCTCCTTCACACAAAAACCGTGGATCCCCTCAAGAACCACCATTAACATCCAACCTTCATCTCTTTTCCTTGATCCAGCCGAAGCTGCAACCCTTGGAGATCTGAACAGCAGCACCGTTTTCTTTCCCCTTGTGCGCACCATCCTCGCTGAAGTAGCTGTGTTGCTGCTCCTTGGTTCTGTTCGGTTCCTTTGTGTGTGGCCAAGAGGTAGGCACAAAAATCCCTTTTCTTTTCCCTTCTGTTGAACCTAGAAGCATGCTTAGGAAGTATTATTTTTTTTAGCTTTTGTATGTGTTCTATTCTGCCGTTTTTATCCTTAGATCTTAGATTAAGTATATAAAGAAATTGAACCTTGAAATGTTCTTTTTATAAGATTAGATGGGGCTGTGTTAGTGTTTCATAAATTGTTCAGAATGTAATTTTAGAAGGTTGTATGTTTGGACTCCCTTAGTAGCGCCTCTTATGATGTAGTTTGGGTTTTGGAATAATTTTCTTATTATTTGTCTTGATGAAAAACTGAATCTGTATTTGTAAAATTGAATCCGAGTCTAGCCCTGTTCTGAATTAAATTCTGCATGTTTTTAGGCTGTCCTCCTCACACCCTTCTCTTGTTAAATTAATCCAAACTTATGTCTTAAGCCTTTTGTACTTAAACCTTTTCTGTTTCAGCCTAGGTGTGTTCTTTGTTCCATTTAATTTATTTAGACAGCATGATATTAGGCCTTTGCGTACCTTGTGTAGAAAGGAAGAAATTGCATTATTGAGAATCCTTTTTGTGCTAAAAACCGGTTCTATTTGGGCTTGTTTAATGTCACTGTTTAGCATGGTTTAGAGTATTTTTGGGTGTCATGATATGTTGGGAAGGGACCTAGGATGGCCGAATGGGGAATGGAGTTTCTAGGCTTGGAAAAACTTGTTGGTAGTCTTAGGAATTGGTTGTGATGTATTTTTGATTTGTGGTACTTGTATATTAGGTGCTTAAGACTCTTGAAACCTTGGAAATCCGCTGCTGCCCCGGTAAAATCCGTGTGACATTTGAGGTAAGTGTGGTGACATTACCTTCTTGATTGCTAGTGGGAGCACGAGGTTTGACCGTAGCTCCATACTTTGGTATCATGTGTAAAGAAATCTGTTTGTCTTGGAATCTTGAATATCTTGATTTTATATATGCTGCAGCCTTGAGTTATTATATGCTAAATCTTGAATATTATCTAGACATACATGTGCATTCATGAGATTTTTATCTTGTATGCTGTGTGTGACACAAGACATAGCATCCATGCATAAATTCCATGTTGCAATACTAATTATTTTCGAAAACTATGCATACGTTTGAGCACGCATCATGTAGGCATCCCTTTGGTACCAGGGTCTTGGGACACTTGGCTTCAGTCCGCTTAGGATACAGTTGGAACCCTCCAAGGAGCCATTAAGGGAGGCCCTTCCACTGTCTTGTTTAGTACGCGCATGACGATGCGAATTACGTACTCTTGGCGTTATATACGCATCTTGATTAGCTTCTTGGCAGCATATGTATACATATACTTTAGCTTGTTTATGTTTATGATTCTGTATCTAGCAAATGCTTTTGCATTCTGGTTTTGTCATCACTTTACTGGGATATTTTTCTCACCCCTTTGGGGCTGCTGTTTTGATAAAATGGCAGGAGGGCGGAAGAGCATATGAAGACTTGGTTTGAAAGACTTTAGCCATGCTTATTGTCGTATTGTGTTGTTGGTTGAATCTTAATGATTCTGATTTATTTGGATGACTGTATTAAATTATGGATTTGATTTCTTGTTGGATTTTAGTCTTTGATGTCCCTTTAGTAATTTGGAGAATTCTGAAATGTCTTGGTAAAAACTCAATTTTGAGCTGCCAATTGAGGGCTGTGAAAATGGGAAAACTGATTTTTTTTTAGTGTCTAAAATGTGGTCGTTCCGGGGCTACGGACCTTCAAATGAGACATAATTTGTATGCACGCGAAGCCCCAGGAATGTACTTTCAGATTACGCAGGTTTTATGTTCAAAAAATATCTGTATGAATTTTAATGATTTTCGCAAGACTGCTGGTTTTCCAGAAAATTGACAGAATTCGCAAGTATCTTGCGGGTTCGATTCCGTGGGGCTATACACCTCCGAATCGCGTATAATTCATATGAACGCGATGCCCCGGATGTCTAGTTTTTCAGTAGCTTTGAATATTTTTTACGCTGCTAAATCCGATTTTATACAGATTTTATAAGGCAGCAAGGTTTTCAGAAAAGTATAGAAAATTCAGCAAATGGTTTATCCTTGAAATTTTCTATGGTTGATAAATGATTTCATTTTACTTAAGTTATTTATATGAGAACCAAATCTGAACGTTTTAAAGTGTCAAATTTTAAATGTTATTCGATAAATATTTTTTTTATACCGCTGCGACTTTAATACAATTTAGCAAACAACCCTCTTGGATGCATACAAGAGTGGGTGTTACAAACCCGAATACATTCAATAAAACTAACGACAAGTTAAATCCCTACCATACAGCCTGACACTTCAGATAACCCAGCACTACATTACACATTCCTCAAGGATTAAAACTGCTCCAAGTAATAAAATTCAAACGGCTTTAAGTAAACAATGCCACCAAGTGATTTCAGTATATCTCAGGATAACTCTAATATCTCAATTATACTAATCTTCACAATTTAACAACATAATTCAGCTCGTGCAAATCATGATTCAAACAGTCCAGTAATTTACTCCTACCATTCAGCAACAAAACAAACAGTTCAACAGCTAATTTCAAACAGTAACGACCAAACAAACATATACAATTAGAAATCAATGCAGCAGTCACACACAAACACCTTGAATTAAAACTGCTCTGATACCATTTAGTGGGACACCCTCCCCTGTACACGTCCAAGGGAGTTGTCTGCTAAGCAGATTAGAGTCATAGCGGATTTGAATTAAATACAAAACTGCATTTTCATGTTATCAATATACTCTTAGTTTGAAATCTGGTGGTTTTCTGAAATCAGAGTGGAATTTAATAAAAAATACATTGTTTGCTGAAATAGTAGTTTCCTAAAAAACCTTGCTGTATTATAAAAATCATATCCAATTGGGTACAAAAATTTAAATAAAACTATTTTGACACAAGAAACTAGACATCCGGGGCTTTACGTGCATATAAAAATTATTTCGTTCGGAGGTGTCTAGCTCCCGAAACTTAACTCGCAAAGTATAAGGCAAATCAGTGCAACATTCCAAAATGACCTGACTTGCAAAAATCATAATAAATCGAGCTTTCAGAATTTCATTTTAAAATTTACATAATATTAAACTAGACATTTGGGGCTCCGCATGCATATAAATTATGTGTGAAACGGAGGTCTGTAGCCCTAGATACAGAACTCATA
>JAVKPL010009764.1:0-40937 GCA_032173675.1 Gastrolobium villosum
AGGCTGCCCGAAGAAGATGCCTATGATGTGGTCACAGTGAGGGGGAAACAAGTGTCATTTTCCCCCACTGATGTCCAAGAAGTACTCCACCTCCCCACCGTCACTAAATGTCCATACCAGGCGTACTTGGACAGTGGGGAGGTGTACACCTTCCAGAAGGATTTGAAGCAAACAGTAGCCCTGGATAAACCCAACTACTACAAAGGGTCCCTATGCAAGGGGAGCATGAGGGACATAGCCAGGTTCTGGGCACTGTTTTACTCCAACATCACTCCCACCACCCATGAAGCCTCTGCTAGCTGGGGACTGCAAGTCCAAATTTACTGCATCATAAAGCACATTTTTTTTGATGCAGTAACCCTCATCTACAACAGTCTGAAGAGGGACATGAGGAAGACCACAGTCTGCCTCCCCTGCCTCATCACCAAGCTCTGCCTAAGAGCTAGTGTAGAGGAACATCCAGATGACATCACAAAGGTGGCATCTATCATTGATGCTAAGACCTGCAACGGTCTTAAAAGCACCTACATTGACACCACCCAGCCTATTCCTGGCAATCTCAGACACTCCCCCACCAGAGATAGTGAGGAGGAAGTCCTTGTGGTCTCAAAGAAGAAGACCGCTCCTACAAAATCCTCCACTTCTGGCCACGTTCCGGCCAGAAGAACCATCCCTCCTCCTACCAAGGTGAAGAAGGACACCCCTGTTGCTACTGATGGCAAATAGGGCAAAAAGATATCTCTTGCCAAAGCTCCCCCAAGAAAGAAGGAACGTTCAAGTCAGAGATTAAAGAGGGTCCTCAACAGCAACAGGCCAGAGGGAGCATCCTCTGCAAAGCCTATCACCCTATCTGACTAGGAAGATGAGAGTGAAGACAATGAGCCTTTGGAAAAAAGGCTAAAGGCTGGCAAGATGTCAGCATCCAAATCAGCTGCAAAGGAGACGTCCTCAAGCAGCTCAGACTCTACATCCTCTAACATTCCGTCCCCACCACTTGCTCACTCTCCAGCAAAACAAATCACCCCACAACCCTCTCCTAGGCAGCAACAAGAAGAGGGGGAAACTGAAAAAGAAGCAGCTTCTGCTGCAAACACATCCGTGGCTGAGCAAGATACTCAGCCACGAAAGAAAAATGACAAAGGAAAGGGGGTTCTGATAAAACCCCCTAAAAAGAAAGCAAAGCCAACAGGCCCCAGGAAACTCAATCTGGGGTGCCCTCTGTCATGCCCTATTATCTGTCCCGATACTTCTAGGGACGAAGCCCTTGCCAGAGCTTTGGCAGAAGAAGAAGGTATGGTAATTCCTCCATTGATGGAGGGACAAGCTGAAGCCATGCCCTCATCATCCAGACCACCAATGGATGAGCCCACTCCAGCACCTGTCGTACCTGCTACTGTTGGCAGCAGCCAGTAGAAGAAACAACCTACACCTTCCTCCACTCCAGCAATTCCCCTCCCACAAAGAAGAAATCACATATTGGGATTGCTGAGATCTTTGGAATGATGGGGAAAAAAATAGAAAAGCTGTTGCCAGCAAGACAATCTGTTCCTCAGCCTGAAACGACCAATACCAGTGAAGAACTTAAGGCTCTAAGGAACGGATTGGACCAGCTCTCTTCATCCTTCAACCAATTCCAGGAACAGCAGAAGGAAGAACAGCTTCTCAGCGCAATCAGAGCAGCCACCAAAGACTCCAGTGCTACGTCTTCCACCTCTACCATGCAAGCTTCAAGGGAGAAATCAGAAGAGCATCTGACTCCCTAATCTACTCCAACTCCATGCATAATGGCAGAGCTGAACTCCTGATCAATAAGCTCCTCTCCAAGCATTCTGAAGAACGCAAAGAAACCAAAGAAGCCTTCAAGGCCTTTGGAACTTTCTTGGAGTGGAGGTTCTGTCAGTTAGAATTGAGAATGTGGGATGCTGAAAAATAGCTCATCAATATCCGCAATGGTAAAGGAATGATGAGGACATCCATCAACCACCTCGTTACTATAATTAGTGATCTCATCAAAGACGCTGAGAAATGGCTCCCTGTAGCTGAAGTACTAAGATTAAGGGATCAGCTCAGAATGAGGCCACCCACGCAAAAGGAAGTTGATTCTGCCAAGAAAGCTGAGAAAGACCCTAGACGTCCCCAATGAAAAGGAGAAAACCCTCATATTTGTTTAATTTTGTACTTTATTTTCAGCATTTTTATTCCGTTCCCTTGTAATTAAACTTTTTGCAATGAAAAAGATTTTTTGATCAAACTGCTTGGTACATACATTTCAATTATAGTATTAAGACTGCCCAATTCTTTCTGATTAACCAACATACATGAAACACAAAGTCACTGACTAATCATACTTGTTCTTTCTCTGAATACTTGAAATAAAAGCATGCATGGGATTTAATCCTCAGATTTTTGAAAGAAGCTGATATGTGTGAACCCCAACTGGTAAGGAACGGAAAAAGGCCAAACACCCACTACTGAGATCGTTCCTGAGGTGTAACCACAATGAAACTTCTCCACTTGCCTTAATCCTGCAAGTAATGTTGAAGAACAGATGAACTCCACTACCAATGATCAAACAGAATCACACATTCACCTCACCTTCATCATACAACATCTGGTCAAATCACAAAGGACTAGGAACGTAGTCAAAAATGAACAAAAAGGACAGAAGAGAGAAAAGCAAAGAAAAAGGGGAGCAACCATTCAAAAGAATTCGGGAAATACCATAAAACCTTCCTCCAAAAGGGAAAAAGGTACAAGAAAAGGTGTTCCCTCAAACAGAAAAAGTCCAAGTTCAAAAGCACAAAAGTTAAAAGTTCCTTGATCCTACAAATCAGACCATAATTCTTCCACAACCCCATACACTCATCCATCAAAGATCCTTGGGAAGGGAAGACAACTGTACTTCATTGGAATGTAGCAGAAAGGCAAGTTCTGAAGAATCACATCAAGGAATGGACAGAGCAAACACCAACCCATGAGTGACAGTGAGACAAAAGATCAGCGACCTTCACTTATCTGGGGACATAATCCTCTTACTGTTTAAATGGAAAATAGTTCATTTTTTGAAAAGTTCATGATTGCTCACTGGCTCAAGTCTCTTTCTGTTGTGCTATTCTTTTAAATTGAGCAGGCCAATACAATATTTCTGAGTTGTTTGAGGACAACCAGCAGTTTACTTTTGGGGTGTTTGATGGGACGTAAATTTGTTCCCATCTAAGCCCATTTTGATGGCAAAATACCATACGTTCCCTCATCTGATGAACAACTTCAGCATGAAAATAACTTATTTTACACATTTGTGACAAAAATATAGTGAGGGAACGAATGGTAACGTATTCCATTAAAATATATTAAAAGGGGAATGGACTGAGACACATTTAATGCACCTGCTCCATTCATTTAATGCCTCTGTACACTTTGCAGGTAACGTAGGATCAAAGTCTTCTAAAAGCAGAGGCGGTGCACCAACCGAGCAGCTGGAAACGTGAATAGCAGAGAATCAAGAGTTCTTATTGGCTGAAAAAGAAAGCAAAGCATGGGAAGGTCTGCAAACTACGGCTAATCATCACCCTACCCTGCAATCTGCGCAATCTTCACAATCAGCTGCCACCAACCCGTCCCCTCATACAAGCAACTAGCCCCAAAGGATTTACAACCTTGACACTCCTTTTCCAGCTATAAATAAGACCACATTCACACAAAAACATCATCGATTCCTGGAGGTTTTGAAGTCTGAAAGGAAGAGATCACCTAGTAGTAGTAGTAGTTAGTAACTCAGTATTATTTTAAAAGTTGTAACTGTAGTTAAGTGACAACCCATCTTTTTTCCTCTATATCAACCCTGAAGACTCCTCACGAGCATCAACCCATCTTTCTCCATTTTCTGTTTCTTTATGTAAACTGTCTTTTGAATTAATATAAGTGTTTTTCTCTTCATTCCATTCGTTATCTCTTGACTGAATCTCGGGTCTATGGGATTTCAGTTTAGAATAATTATGTTTAAAGTATCAGCCATGAGCTGAGCCATCTGTGGAACGGGTACACTGTGAAACTTTTAAAGAACTGTTTTTGAAACTCTTGACTGAAGCTTTTTGTATTTCTTTGAATAAGTAAGCTATATTCATTGTGCACCAATGGAAATTGGACACATTCTGAGAAAGGAACTTCCATAAGGAAGGGATTTCAGACAACTTAGTCATTGGGCGAAGGTAGTGTCATGACAAAAACACTACTGGTCACCGTAGGAATAAGGGGCCAACTCATCCATTTTAAGGTTCTGCACTAAGTACCTGTTGGAGTCAAGGGAGCCATAGGAATATGGAAACTTATGAGCCATCTAGTCCATGAGCTGAGGAATCAGAGTTGGCAGGCAAAGAAACTGGGATAAAGCCAAAAAGTGTTAAGTCTTTAGCAGAGAAAACAGTCCCTTTAAGAGTGGAGCAGTGAATTCGTTCCTTCTATTAAAACTGTTTTAAACCACCACTCTTTTGTCTCTTGATTATAGTTACTTCTGTTTTTAGTAGTTTTACTTTATTAAATATTGTAACTATCAAATTCCAATGATTATTATCTCACCTTCTCCTAAACAGGAAGGATCACATACATAACACAGCGAGCAATTGTTTACCACCAGATTGAACCTACGGTTCCTGAGGAACGTTGTCAAGATAGTAGGGAGCGTTTGACCAGACAGTTCATTTACTAACTTTTCTTCTCATTTCCACTCTTATAAAATAGTGTAAGACAATCATTAGGATTCTATCCTCGTGGGAACGATAATTTGGGCACTAATACCCCCTTTATTACTTGATGCATGCACTTGCGCACTTGGGTTGGAACTGAGGAACGAATCTGTGTTCTGCAAGAACAGAGGAACGTCCCCCATCAAAACTTATATTTTCCACCATCAGCAAATCACCCAACACTCATCTACGAGATAGTTCATTGACATTGAAAACAAAGATTAATGTAAAGAAACATACAAATAAACTATGTTGTCGAGCAATGACCGAAGAAATCACATCACTTGGACCCAAATACCCTGGCTTGGAATGTCATGGTGGACCACAAAGCGTAAATAGAAACCACATGGTGCAAGAATAGCCAAAGAAGGTGTGGTGACCTCAACTTCATACGTTGATTTTCCAACACCTTTCAAATTATCTGGCTCCAACACCAACAACCTCTGATTCATGGAGAACGAGTGCGCTGTAAAAGGCGGCGCCAGCATTGCCACCGAAATCGAATCATTGGCTAATTCTCCCTTCACCTGGAATTGAACCTTCAACTTCTGAGCATATTTGAGTTTGATTTGGGATTTGGGAACAACAATTTGTAGACGCACATTAGAGAATCGAGGCTCCAGATACGAAGGAGAAAACGCTTCCAACCTCAGTTACGTTGGAAACAACACATTGGTGAGATTGTAAAAAATGTGAGGATTTCTCCCACCTACCAGAACCCTACCATCGCGAAGCAAAATGGCAGTGGAGTGGTACATTCGCGGGATGGTGGTCGGGTTTTGCAACTCGAACCGAGACCCAACCTTACCATTTGTTTTATAGAGAAACGGGTTCAAAACCGGGTTTTGACCCGAATCCCTCCAGACGTTTCATTGATGAGTAAAACATTGTCGTTAGGGAGCATGACCATGTCACTCATGACTCTACCACCAGGCATAGTGTCTGATGTGCCTCTGGCATATGTAGTTTTCCAAGCTAAAAATGATAAGGATTAAGTCATAAAAGAGCAATTTATATACATATCTGCTTACTATATTGAATTTTTCATTTCAATGACATTTCTCACCTATTTGTTATGTTTATATACGGAGAAAAGGTAGAAAATACGAAAGTGTAAAAAGCTTGGGGGCGCGAATACACACGGTTGGAAGTTCTATGCTACACCAGTTCTGCTTGGGCCAAATTCTAGACATCTGGCGCGGTCCAGCGCCACAGTGGCGCGGTCCTGCGCCAGTTTGCATAAATCACAGTACCGTGTCTTTTAAGGGAAATTTTGGAAGAACATATGAGGGGACTATAAAAAGGAGGTTTCATGACAGAATTAGGTATTCTATAATCAGAGAACCTTCTTGCTTCAGAGAAAGAACTCCTGAGAGATCTTCTTGTTCATCTTTGTTCTTCCGTTCTTCTATTTCTAGTGGATATTGAATATTCATAGATCAACCATGACCATGGTTGGTTAGTTTTCTTTATTGTAGTTAGGGTCACAAACCCTATGTGAACTTTTTTTACGATGGATTGATTTATTTTCGCTCGTTTATTTCAATATATTTTATCTTTACTCTGTGTGTATTATTTGTTATTTCTGTTAGAATTGATCAACCTAATAGGAGATAATAATTCGGGAATTAGGGCTCGTAATAGGAATATTGGGGTTTTGATTCTGAAAGGGGGTAAAGTAACAATTTATGCATGTTCTAGGGATAGACTTGTGTGAATTGCAATTGTTTAATTTATCAGGATTAATGCTTAACTTCATGCAGAATTGCTAAGGAATTAGGATTCCAATTGGATTAAAGGGTTAGATTTCCAAGCGATTGGGATTTAACTAATTATTTTTAGATGATAATTTGTTTGAATTATTAAAATGAATGAGCATTGTTAGTCAGTCCAAAGTTTAAAGTGGGGATCATATGGTGAGTGTACCTTAACTGCGATACCTTTTATTATTCTCTTAAAAATCCAGTTTTATTTTTACCATTGCTTATTAAATTGAAAATTATAAATCTTAAGTATTTGTCTTATTTTTCATTAATTCACCATTCTCCAACGACAATCGAATTTTCCAAATTAAGGGGATTAGTTATTGTGGTACTTGGTTTATAATCCTTGTGGAGACGATACTTTACTTACTCATTATATTACTTGTGCGATCGGTACACTTGTCGGAGAGCATCAAGTTTTTGGCGCTGTTGCCAGGGATTGTTAATTCCAATATTATAAATAACCGTTGATCTTTGAGATTGGATTTTTATTTTTATCTTGTTCTATTTTGTTTTGTGTTCTGCAGGTGCTAGTAATAGATTTTTCTGAGTTTTATGCGAGGTAGACTTGCTCCTAAAGAACTTGTGTTTGATCCTAAAATTGTAAGGACTGAAAGGAGATTGAGGAAAGTTGTCAAGCAGTTAATTTGGGAAGATTTTATTAGAGAACCTGTACAACCACTACAAGAGATGGAAAATCATAACAATACAGGTGGCGGAGGCCACAACAACCCACCTCCAAGATTGTTGGACACCATTCTGACTCTGGTGTTCAATAGGCCAAATTCAAGTATACTCAGGCCGGTGGTAGAAGAAAACAATTTTGAGCTGAAGCCAGCTCTAATTACTTTGGTGGAGAGGGCTCAATTTTCTAGTGCTGAAGATGAAGACCCACATGAGTTCATAGATCGATTTCTGATGATCTGTGACACTACAAAGCACAATGGAGTGTCTGCTGATGCTATCAGGCTCCAATTATTTCCTTTCGCTGTTAAGGGAAAGGCTCTCGAATTGGTGGAAAGGCGGCCAGCCAACAATATTATGACATGGGAAGACTTGTCAACAAAATTCTTTGCTGAGTTATTTTCCATAGAGAAATACAACCAGTTGGTGAATGAGATCACTAACTTCCGCCAGATTGAAGGAGAATCATTGTGTGCAACCAGGAATAGATTTCAGGAACTTATCAGAAAATGTCCACATTATGAAGGAGATGATGATAGAAAGGTGGCAATCTTCTTTAATGGCATATCTCTTGAAACATGGTTGGTGATTAATAGTGTAGCAGGTGGTTCTATTCGGCAGAGTACATCTGAGCAAGCTATTGACTTGATAAAGATGCTGGCCAGAAATGAGAATGAAAGTTTACCAGTTCAAGCAAAAAGAGGAGTGATAAAGATGGAGGGCAATGATGTTATGCTTACGGAACAAAAGATGTTGTCCAAGAAGTTGGATAGCCTTAATGAAAAGTTTGAGAAAATGCAAGTGTCCAAGGTTCAATCAAATTCTGTGGTCTGTGAATATTGTAAAGAAGCTCAAGATTCTAATGAGTGCCCTACTTTAGTGGGTGCTAATCCACAACAGGTGCAAGTGAATGGGGTGTGGTATGAGCAGAAGCCCCAAAATATTTTTCAAAGAAACCAGAACTTTGCTTCTGGGAGTGATTTTCAGAGGTGAGGTCAAGGAGGTGGTCTTGACTATGATTCTAATAACTATCTGCAACCTCCTCCTCTTCCGCAAAAGGAGCAATATTAGGCATGTAAGCACAGGCCTTGACGAGCCGAGCCAAAGGCCCCTAGTTCGTTTATCACCCCTAGTAACGAGCAAACTTTTCTAGCCATAGCCTCTTGGTAGGTATATTTGTAAGTTTAATTTCAACAATAATGGATTAGTATACTCTGTTTTAAGTTTTCATGATATTAATATTAATTATTTTTTGAGAGGTAAGCTGAGGCATGCGTCTGTGGTCCTAAATTCTAATTTTAGCCATACTTCAAATGTAGAAAACTGGGTTGAAGTTATATTTGTCGCACCGTCACACACTCGAGTCACATTTGTGATTGCCAACCCGTTTCTCTATAAAAGTATTTATTTAAAGCCCAAATGGTCAGTATGTCCAAAGCCAAAAATAGACAGTGGCAGCTTCTTCAAAAAAGCATCGGCATCGTGGCCATGCACATGCAATTGCTCCACAACGACCGTGTCGTCATTTTCGATCGCATCAACTTTGGTTTATCCAACTTAGACTTACCCAATGGCAAGTGCCGCCAAAACCAAAGAGAATTGGTTGTCTTCGAGTACAACATCGCTTCCAATACATTCCTGCCACTGTTCGTAGAAATCACCATCCCTGAGACCGTGCAGTGATGATTTTCAATACATGCCCCATATGTGATTGGCAAGAAATTGAAGGTGGACTTGCAGCTCGAAGATGGTATGCCACTAAATCACATTTTGAAAACAAATCGTTATTGGTTTCAATTACAAGTTTTATAAAACAAATGGTAAGGTTGGGTGAGAACAACCTTTCCCCTTTATTTTCCGACGTTGCAAACCTTTTTGTCTCAACCGTGCACCAACTACAACGACAACAAGGTTGTGAAAACATACCACTCCACTGCCATTTTGCTTCACGACAGTAGGCCGTTGGAAGCTGAGGTCTTAGGCTCCCAAAGGGTCTTACCAGCAAGCAAAAAAGGGTCGGTTTGTCAGAGCCTTGAATATTTTTTACAATGCTCCCTAACAGCAATGTTTTACTCATTTTGCTTCAGGGTTCTGGTAGGTGGAGCGTCAATTTATATGTTGTTTCCAAAGTAACTGAGGTTGGAAGCATTTTCTCCTCCGCATCTGGAGCCTCGATTCTGTAATGTGCGTCCAAAAATTGTTGTTCTCAAATCTCAAATCAAACTCAAATATGCTTAGAAGTTGAAGGTTCAATTCCAGGTGAAGGGAAAATTAGCCAAGGATTCGGTTTCGGTGACAATGTTGGCATCGCCTTTTACAACGCACTCGTTCTCCATGAATCAAAGGTTGTTGGTGTTGGAACCAGATAATTTGAAAGGTGTTGGGAAATCAACGTATGAAGTTGAGGTCACCACACCTCCTTCGGCTATTCTTGCACCACGTGGTTTCTATTTACTCTTTGTGGTCCACCATGACATTCCAAGCTAGGGTATTTGGGTCCAAGTGTGATTTCTTCGGTCATTGCTCGATAACATAGTTTATTTGTATGTTTCTTTACATTAATCTTTGTTTTCAATGTCAATGAAATAACTCGTAGATGAGTTTAGTCATTATTAGTGTACTAGTGTTGATGGGTTTACTTAGTTTTAAACAAGGTTGTCAGTTTCTGTTCAAAAGAAGTTTGGCTACAGAGATGATCTCAGAAGGCTGTGACAGGATTCACCCTTTCTTATATGTACTCCTATACATGTAACTACTATCCGGAAATCACGCTAACTAGAAACTAGAGAATGTAACTAACACCCAAAGAAACCTTTTCAATTCCCTAATCTCTGATCCTAAATTGATAGATAGCATTCAGGCTTGCATGAGAAATAATTGTACAACTTAAAAAGTAAACACATTTTTACTTACCCATTTTAAAGACAAGATTATTGTAGAAAAAAAGCTTATATCTCATATGATTGATCTAAACATTAAACATTAAACTATAAACATACTTTTTAATCCTTTTAGTGTACGAAAATTTTTTAGTGTGATTACCTGCTATAAGGAAGTGCAAGTTAGGGGTACATGCGGGCTACTTTTATGATCTTTTTTTTTTGGTAAGGTAACTCATATTTTATTACAATTATTTGTTACTCTTGCTTGGTATTTTTAGGTTTTATTTGAATTAAATAAAGGTCTTTTGGGTTAAATTAGAATTCTAGATTTTAATTGGGTTTAATTGATTTTCGTCATAATTTTCCAGATTTACACTACTTTCGTATTTTGACCATATCTCACTCTAAAGATGTCCGATTCACTCCGTTCTTATTGCGTTTTGTAGCTAACATGAAGGGCTACAATTGCTATTTCAGCTACTGAAGTCCAATTTGAACGGGAAAATGGTATAAAACTGAGCTCAAGATGACGTGATTTTGCTGGAATTTTATTTTGACATTTGGACTTGTAAATCAGATTATGACCCAATGTGTTTAGGGCTCGAGGCAATGTTTTAATGTTTTATTTTATTATTAAGTTTTTATTTTTTTATATGGTCCGAAGTGGTGAAACCCTAACCCAATGTATAGGCCGAAATGGTGAAACCCTAACCCATTGACGACGGCTATTTAAGGGAGGCTTTAGGAAACCCTTAGTAGTCAGATTTTGGAGATCGAATATTGTTCTCAGTTTGCTTTAATGAAGTTTTGCTCTTTTCTTCTTCTTCTTCAACCTAAGGGGAATGGATTCCATGAGTTTGTCTAGAGGATTTGCGGTCATTCTCTAACCAGATTTGTTTCTTTTCCTAACTCAGATCGATATCGTGCGATTGTGGATATTCGATCTGAGATTCGCGATTGCGATTATGGAAAAGGAATAATCATCAAATTTGATGATCTGATTGTTCTCAATTGAAAATAGGGATTCTGATTCAATTGAGATTAATCGTGAATTTGGTAATTTTTATAATTCTCTAACATATTTGTTTCTTTTCCTAACTCAGATCGATATCATGCGATTGTGGATATTCGATCTGAGGTTTGCGATTGCGATTATGGAAAAGGAATAATCACCAGATTTGATGATCCGATTGTTCTCAATTGAAAATAAGGATTCTGATTCAATTGAGATTGATCGTGAATTTGGTAATTTTTATCCAAGGAATGACTCCTAGGAACCCTAACCTTAGGTTGGTTAAATTTTAATTGCTATTTTTATATTCTGTTTTTATTTTTAATTACTCAACCAAAAACCAAAATCCAAAATCCAAAACCCCCCCTTTTATTCTCTATTTCATAAACGATTTTTACCAAAACAATTTCCTTGAGAGACGACTTAGGGTTTCCACTTTACTGGAAATTTTATGAACCCTAAAAAAAAAAAAATTAATTTGCGCGAGTTCGACAGCTCGTGTCAAATTTGGCGTCGTTGCCGGGGAAATTGCATAGGTCTAAATCGTTTACTGTGATAACAAAAATAAATATGAAAAAAAGAAAAAAAAAAGAGTTGATTGATTTTCTTGTTCTCTCTTATGATTAGTGAGTTATACATAGATTATACTTAAATCACAGGGTTTGATAGAAATTTCTTCTCAGGTTTGGTTCTTGATTCTTGGATTGCATTACTTGCTACTTGATACTGTGCTGCTGATTGCATGATTTGGTATACCCTTGTGAGATTTTGGGCCTGTATGAATGGATTACATCTTTTGCCATTCTCTCTTTCTTGTGTGTTTCTGCTCATGATCTTTATTCTCTAGAACTTGATCTTGTTCTTTTTGAAACTGTATTTTTCATTTACATGCATGAATATAATAGAGGCATTTTTTCTTTTATTTTTCCCTTTAGCCAGATAGTCATCCCTTACATTATTATCCCTTGGTGAGCAGTCCCTTTGAGCCTTCATATCCTTTGTTTCTTAAGCCACATTACTAGCCTAAGTGAAAAACCAATTAATTCCACACCCTGGAAATTTACTGAGCATTGATTTTCACTGTGATGTTGTGTTTAAGTGTGGGGGTTTGCCCGAGACGTGCAAAAATTTAAGTGTGAGGGTGACCATATGATTCTTTTCTGCTATGTGGTTTTACTGTATTGATTCAAAAAAAAAGCAAAAAAACAAAAAGTTAAAAAAAAAACAAAAAAAGCAAAAAAAAGAAGAAGAGAAAAAGCAAAAAAATAAAAAATATAAAAAATTTATATATGTTTATTTCTATCTTTTCATTTACTTTGTTTTATTTTCTTAATGTCGTTCTTAACTTTTGCTCTTGTAGATTTATGGGGTGTTTAACCTTCTTTGCCATATTTTATCCATACCTTTACCTCAGCCCCATTACAACCCTGCATAAAGCCCTCTTGATTTGTGCATGCATGTGTTAGTAGCAATGGAGAAGTAGAATTTGAGCAAGCCTATGGTAGAATGGTTTTCTTGAGTTGATTTGAGTGAAATATTGAATTAACTGATACACTTGAGAGAAAATTAAGATCATCCTGTGAGGAACCATTTTTGTGTAGTTAGCAGTTGCAGTTGAAATTGACAGGTCTTGAGATTTGAGATTAAGAAATTTTGTCCTGGTTGGTTTATCTGTTCAAGACTTATGATTTTTGTTATCTTTTGTATACTTGCTAATTATTAGGAATGATAGGCTGATTTTCACTCTTTTCTTATTTCTTTGCTTTCTTTTTTCTATTCTAATTTTTGCCCAAGAGTGCAAAAAGATAAGTGTAGGGGAATTTGATAACTCATATTTTATTACATTTATTTGTTACGCTTGGTTGGTATTTTTAGGTTTTATTTGAATTAAATAAATGTCTTTTGGGTTAAATTAGAATTCTAGATTTTAATTGAGTTTAATTGATTTTCGTCATAATTTTCCAAATTTACACTACTTTCGTATTTTGACCATATCTCACTCTAAAGATGTCCGATTGACTCCGTTCTTATTGCGTTTTGCAGCTAACGGGAAGGGCTACAATTGCTATTTTAGCTACTGAAGTCCAATTGGGAAGGGAAGATGGTCTAAACCTGAGCTCAAGATGACGTATTTTTGTTGGAATTTCATTTTGACATTTGGACTTGTAAATCATATTAGGACCCAATGTGTTTAGGGCTCGAGGCAATGTTTTAATGTTTTATTTTATTATTAAGTTTTTATTTTTTTTATATGGGCCGAAGTGGTGAAACCCTAACCCAATGTATGAGCCGAAATGGTGAAACCCTAACCCATTGACGGCAAATATCTTACATGTCTATTGTTTTAAACACTGACAGTGGTCAGCAAATATCTTACCTATTTTACCCGCTTCTTCTCAATTCCCTTGTTCCAATCCACTCTGCAAAAGCAAGTAGGGAATAGGTGCGACTATTAGGGGGCGTTTGGTACAGGAGAATTTTTTTAACCAGGAACTAAAATTTGCAGAAAAAATGGTTGGAAGTTATTTTGGCCGGGTAAGTTAAAAAAAAAAAAGTTTGGTACGGCAAAAATTTTCTGAAAAAATTGGGTGAATTTTTCTAATGTTATGTTTGGATGATTGTAAAATATTGATGGAAAAGTGAATTAAATTTACCAAACTACCCCAAAAGTCTTGTTACACACCTATTAGTAAACTAATCAGGTGAGGGTTGACAAACTTTTTGAGGATAATTTTGTCTTACAAAAGTTTGATAGCTTAACCACCCCAAAACAAAACAGTTTTTCCATACTATCGATGGCAAAATTCTGCAACTAATGTATATGTTAAAAAAATGGATGGGAAAACGTTTTTTCAAACCCTTTTAAAATCTTCTTCCTCCTACCAAACATGGGTATCTATTTTATCCTATCCTATTTTCCCAGACAATTTTTTTTTTCCTCCTACACCCGTGAGTGTAAGGGAGGAGGGAATGAGACTGTCGGAATATATCTGTTTTACACATTAATTATGACAGGTTCTGCACACGTCAAACTTGTATTCTCTGTTTTTTGTTAGTTGATGAATTAGAAAAGTTAATGCATTCATTTAAAATAAAATAATGGCAAATTTTTCGGTTAAAATAATCATTTTGATAATTTTAAGAGGGTTGAACCTATCCGTTATTTTACCATAAAATGAAATAAAATACTATTTCCAAACTCCAACCATAAAGAAAAATGGATCCATTTGCCTTGTCTTAATTTCAATTAACGTGTGATAAATTACAATGGGTTGTCTCCTTCTGCCATTTATAATTTAAAAATAAATGTTATTAAATTCAATTAGAACCTGCTGAGTGGGGAAAATTTTAATGTGGTCCAGGATCACATGCTCCCCCAATGAAAAATTGACACCTGGACCAAAATTTTTATTTTCTCTTTTCTCTCTCCTCAACTTTTTCTTTCTTTGTCTCACTTCAGCCCCACTGAAAGAAATATGTGCCATGAGCACATAATAATCACTCGCTGAGTGGACATGAAAACCAGTGAACCAACAGTATAATCAGTCAGTGAAGCATTGAATGAGCCATTCATTAGACCCGATAAAAACCGGTTTGATCCAACGGTTTTTTGACAAAATAGGTGACCAGACCGATTTTCTTTAAGGGAGTTATTAATCTTATGTCACATAAGATAAGTATCTTATGTGGGTGAGACAAAATTGTGGAGTCCACAACTTTTAAAAAAATATAAAAGACAAAAGAAAAAGGAGCACAAAATTCCATAAGTGTGTAACATAAGATTTATCTTATGTGACATAAGACAAATATTTCCCTTTCTTTAAACTAGATAATCATGCATTATTTTTTGGAAATGATTCGTCTATAAATCTTTTTTACAAATTTTTGCGAATTATACAATGTACTACTAGGAGAACATAGTGTTCTCGTGAGATTGTAAGAGTTTATGAATAAAAAAGTTTATAGATATAGGAAAAAATATTTCTACAATTACTGCAGATAAGTTATCTGCATTTATTCTTAAAACGACATCGTTTTGGTAGTGAAATCTTAAAAAATTATAAATATAAAGATTATTATAATCCTGAAATAAATTAAAATTATAAAAACACCATGATTTCCGTACCAAAACGACGTCGTATTGGATTTACTGCAGATAACTTATTTGTAGTATCTGCAAAAAAGCGAACCCATAGATATAACTATCTCCTTATTTTTAATGTAAAAATTAATACAAAATGACATCGTTTCCGTGTTGAGTATGTCATTTTAACCTTAGAGAAGGGTTTACTGTTATCAAATGTGAGCAAAAATAAAGTCATCGCATCTTCTGCCTAAAATCTAAATCCTAAATATCAAAATCCCTTATTTGATTCTTCCAAAATCGCAAAGAAAACTGCCTATTGTAAGGGAGGTGAACGTGGTGAACAACTTGTTGGATCGTCATTGGAGCTAACAAGCTTGTTCGCCAAAATCCTTCAATCTGGGATTCTGGGTTACATCTCTGCACTTGCTCTCCAAAGATAGCATAAAAAGGAAAAAAAAAATTAAATTAATGCTTTTTAATAAAATAATTACATATTTATTACAGTTTTGGGAATAATTACGGATCTATTGCACAATGTGACGCCTCTTTTGGGCGTCACATGTGCTGCCCCATTTAGGCATCTCATCCGGAGATGTCTGGCGTCTCTCATCATGTGTTGACACGTGTCTTTTTTAAAAAAATAATAATAATTTAATTATAAAACTTTTGAAGGTCATAACTTTTGACTCGGGTATCCAAATCAGATAATTCTTTTTTGATTACACATAACTTCTCGATATCTACGCAATGACATCTCATTTGACATATTTTATTTCTCACGAACATAATTTTGATTTGCAAAATTGGTATTATAAGAGCGGTTAAACCCAGATGCATCTGAGTTTTGGGTTTGTTATTTAAAATAAAAATAAATATTATTATTAATAAGGAAAACAAAATAAAGATTTGATTTTTGATTTAAACTAAAATATCAATTTGAAAAATCTGTAGAAATAAAAAAAATAATTAAATAAATATTCTAAATCTCTAAAGAAGAAGGATATTATTTTTGAAATTAATGATTAATGCTATAAGCTTTTGGGTTATTATTTATGGTCTGAAATTAATGATGGCTTATGAACCATTTTCAAAAATAAAATTACCTAAATTAGGCGTGATTGCCTCTTGATTGAAATCCAATTTAGACGTGATTGGTGACGTGTCAGGTGTTGACACGTGTCACAATTTTAAACTCAGAAGCCTCCGAGTTCTGCATTTATGATTTAATATAAAAAGTAAATCAAGATTTGATATGTGATTTAAATTAAAAAAATAATTTTTTTATTTTTATTATAAAATAATGTTGGTTTGTGATTTAAATTAAAAGTAACAATTATTATTAGAGGTAGGTTATATTTACAACCTTATTTTTTTACAACCTTTTACAACCATATCTTAACACCGTTGATTTTCGCCAATCAACAGTTATGATTTTTCCAAATTAAACTCGTTAATTAATTATTAATTCACAATAAATGATAATCATTGATTGGCGATAATCAACGGTGTTAAAATACGGTTGTAAGAGATTGAAAAAAAAAGGTTGTAAGTATAAAATCAATTTAAAATTTTTGTATTAATAAAGGAAATAATTAAATAAATATTCTAAATCTCCAAGGAAGAAGGATTACCTGATTTAAATTTAAATTATGTTTGTGAGAAATAAAATATATCAAATGAGATGTCATTACGTAGATCTCAAAAAGTTATGTGGAATCAAAAAAAGAATTACCTGATTTGGATACCCAAGTCAAAAATTATGGTCTTAAGAAATTTTATGATTAAATTATTATTTTTTTTAAAAAAAAAATGATAAGTGTCAACACCTGATGAGATACACCTATATGAGATGTCTCCTCTCAGGGTGAGACGCCTAAATGAGGCGTCACATGTGACGCCCAAAAGAGGCGTCACATTATGCAATAGATCTGTAATTATTCTCAAAATTGTAATAAATGCGTAATTATTTAATTTAAAAACATTATTTTAATTTTTTTTTGCTAGACTTTGAACCCATGGTTTCATTTTCATACGTGTAAAGATCGGATGCACTATAGATTATGCCTTAAACTGAAATTAGCTGTCTTAATAGCTTCTGTCATTTTCATACTTTGAACCCATGGTTTCATGTTTACATTCCTTGATTCTTGTATCTGTTATAACTTCAAAATTAGTATTTTAGAAATTTTGAAAGCTTAAAAGAACTGAAAATGCAAGAGTTCTAAATGCAACATTTCTTTAAAGAAAGAAAGAAAAAATTGAAATGCTAAAAAAAATTATAGGTTATATATTATGCTGATCAGATTTACACTTAAGATCAAGAAAAGGACTCCAATTTGAAAAGGGAATCGAAGCACAAGCACATGAGTGGCAGCTACAATTTGAAAAGGCAAGATACGCAAAGCAAGGTTTGTCAAAATTTCAAGAGAGATGTTTGATATATATCAGCATTATGATACTAGTTTATTTTTATTTTTTTATAATGATCTATGGATAATTTTGGATAGGCATAATTATTAATTCTTTTAAAAATCATAGAAGTTATAAGGAAGGAATTTGTAGTATAAAATAAGAATTTATATATTTGTCTGGGTCAAGAAGTTCAACTAATGACCCGCTAGTTGAATCGTGACCCAGTAACCCATTACCCCAACTGAGTCGATGACTAAGCCAGGTTTAACAACATTGAAAAATATATAAGTCAATAATTTAGATTTTTTTGATACAAACTCAATAATTTAAATTTAATTATCCATACAGATAAATATTTAAATGTGATTAATTAATAATTATAAAAATTAAAGTATCAATAAATAATTTGATATTATATGCTTTAAAACAATTTTTTATTATCTCAAAAAAAAAAAACAATTTTTTATTGTAGATAAAATATTTTAGTTATTCTAATAATACTTTTGTACTTATTAATAATAAATACTCACCCTAATTCAAAATATTTATAGTTACAAAACACTATTTTATTTCAATTTATCTTTTATTTAAAAAAAATTAAAAAGTACTCAACATGCTTTTTAAGCTTTATCTTTATTTCGTAGTTTCGTTTTTCAAAAAGAATGAGAGAGAACTTTAATAAGTAATAATATTTTAAGTATTTTAAAATATAATAATTTAGTGAAATATAATTACATTTTCTTGAAATTGATACTATTTGAAATTTTCTGAAATGCTAGTTTCACAAATGGTTTCAATTAAGGAACTAACCAATTCAAACTTTCGATATCTGACAAATAATTATCTCCATCAGAAATTGCACATATTTATAAACTTTAATTGGGAATGTAGTTTCTCTTAACCATAAAACAGACCTAGACACACATATATTGTATCTATTTAAATCATTGGATTCGGCCAGAGGTGAATTGGCTTAAATTAAATGTTGATGGATATATATATATATATATATATATATATATATATATATATATATATATATATATATATATACTCAAATAACTTAGTTTTGGTAGACACACATATAGAAAAATAAATATATATATATATAACTTAGTTTTGGTCATAGATGGATTTTCACTTAAAAGTTTATATTTTAGGTGAGATGATTATTTTATATAGTATCAGAGCCATTATGATCAAAGGATCACGAATTTAATTATCACCGCATCCCATTCTATTAATAAATAATTAAATATTATAAAATTTCTTACTACATATACAAGCTTGATAAATTGTCTATCCTTCTAACCCAAAAAATTTGTGTGTTTCATTACATTTTAACATAGGAAAGATGTAATTTACCTTTTGTAGGAAGTCTTAAATAGTTAAATGTCAAAATCGAAACAATTTAATTATAAAAAATAATTAAACAACTTTTCCTATATCAAGTACATATTAATCTCATAGCATGAGAAAAAAAGAGAGAGCATAGTTAAACAAAGGGAAAACTATTCTCATGTTACATGAGATAGATTTTCTCTCTTACACACTCTTCGATAACTGTGCCACCTTTTTCTTTTCCTTTTCTTTATTTTTTCAGATGATGGAGCCCACAAATTTATCTCTATGACATGAAATAACTATCTCCTTTAACATGAGATTAATAAAATACTTAAACAAAATTGTGATGATATTTACATGTATATATACTTTGAAGATGGGAAAAATGTTAATATAGTCTTTTAACACCCTTGAGTACTTGATAACATTTTTTCTATCCTTAATAAACATTTATTTGGCATTTATTCGCTTCAATTATTTTACGATTAGATGATTGGAATAAGTTAATGCCCCGTAGGTCAGCGCCTAGATTCTTAATCCTTTATTTTATCCAGTTCATAGAATGCATGTTTGTTCTTATTTAGCTATTTCATCAGTAGAATCTCTAATTGGTTTAGTGGAACGAGAGGATGATATTGTTTGTGGGGTACACATATCTTGTTTAGGATCCATTATGTTTGCAAGCTACCCATTTCCTTTTTTAACCGATAAGCACTGTAAAAGCATATAAAGACCATCATGTGGTCTGAATCCATGGTCAAACTAGCTGCTATACCCCACCACCATTCCAATCAATTTTCTTCATTGCTTTCCCTTAGAAAAAGGCACTATCATGCCGCCATTATGCATGTATTATCTTTTTTGTGAACATAATTTTTTAAAAAAGAAATTCTTGTAAGTTTGGAGATAAAACTCAAAAGTGATATCAAATTGGTAATATATGGTTTTGTTCCACGAATGCATAGCCCATTAACCTGTTCAGAACTTGAAATTTACACAGGAAAACAAATGTTTGTATAGTGTTTGTACAATGCAAAGTTTCTCCAATAGTTTGGTACTATTTGAGTTGTATTTTTTTGGATAACGTTTGTATAACTTATCTAACTTAAAAATGACCACTACACTCAAATTTAATTTAAGATATATTTGATTGGAGATGCATGTAGTTTTTTTTTTAATAAAGAAAAAAAGTGAAGAGTGGAATGTTCCCAATAAAAATATATTAAGTCATCGCCATTTTTAAATTAACCAAATGGGACAAGACACCATAAAGTGATGAATAAATTTTTTTTTTTTTTAAATGAGTGAAATTATTATCATTTTTAATTTAAATTAAAGTAAATCTTACCTTTTATTTTATAAAATTTAAAAAGTAATACATTCTTATTAATTCAACATAACAATAATCACTTTATGAGATTTTTCTTTCCATCAAATCAAATAGTGATGGTGTGCGGATAGCCTAATTGACAAGAACATAAACAACTATAAAAGTGCTGAGGTATGATATCCTGATGGAAATGTGTTACAATTATTATTAATATTATTATGTGGTCCATGTTCAAGTGCAAAGTGACAAGCTGAGAATTGTGTGGAAGCTTTATCCAAACTCCAGAGAATCCGAATCGTCCTTATCCCGAAGTAGCACCATCATCCATCAATCATCATGTGTAGCTTCTCAATTAGAAATTGGAGATTTTATATAACGGTCCAGACTCCAGATTATAGTGGTTAAAAGTTCTTTTAATCCTAAGATTGAAAGTTTAATATATTTTATTTTGAAAGTTTAATATTTGGATAAGCATTTTTGGAGAAACTTTGACATATTTGAGAAAATCTTTAATTTTCACGACACCTAAGTCGAAATTATAAAAGCTATATAATATGTGGGAAAAGTATTTCTACAACCACTTTAAATAAGTTTATCTACAGTTGTCATTTTTAATTATGTTATCCCGGTAGAACATAGTTATAACATTAAAGTTGCCATTTTCTCTCTCTCCACGTCAGCAAAAAAGTTCTGAAAAGTAACTGAGGAGAGAAAAAAAGAGCAATTTTAATGATATAACTATGTTGACAGCTGTAGATAAGCTATCTAAAGTGGCTGTAGAAATGTTTACCCCTACATATATATATATATGAGATTTGATTTTCTCATGTTGCATGAGAATTCAATTCTCATGTTGTGACTCAACTAGTGGTGGACCCCATATTTTTAAAAAAAGAAAAAAGAAAAGAAAAGCTTTACACACAAATTGAAGGGTCACTAACATGAGAGTTGAATTCTTATGCAACATGAGAAACTATATATATATATATATGGAAAAACATTTCTCCGACAACTTGAGGTAAGCTTATCTTCGGCCATCCCAAAACTACGTTGTTTTGTTTATTTATTTCCTTATATTAATTGATTACATTTGAATTATGATTCCTTTTTTTCTCTCTTCGTTTATTACCATTGATCCATCTTTGTACGGTTATGATTTAATAACCGGAAATAAAGTTATATCCGTTAGCTTGAGAAACGATAAGCTCATATATATATATATATATATATATATATATATATATATGAGTTTATTATTTATTATGTTACTGGATGGTCAAGTCAGTATTAAACTACGTCGTTTTATTTATTTATTTCATTATATTTATTGATTTACCTTTGAATGGTTATGATTCCTTCTTTCTCTCTTTTCCTTTATCACCATTGATTCACTCTTGTATGGTTATGATTTAGTGACTGGACAAATGCTTATATCCAGTGACTTGACACTCATCAAACCCACACACACACACACACATATATATATATATGTGTGTGTGTGTGTGGCAAAATGATTTGTAATGTGACCGTATATAAGCATTGATGCAGTCACTTAAAAACTACGTCAATTTGGGTGGGATAAAGGGAGTTCGCATTTAAAATTAATTGTAGAAGATAAAAATATTATATTTATTTCCAACTTTATATGGTTATGATCCCCATATTTAATGTTTTATATTTATTTTCACTTTTGTATGGTTATTATTCCTCATATTTAATGCTTTTACATTATAAAATGATGTAGTTTTATATGACTCCACCAATCCTTAGGTGTAGTCACTTTACATCCGCTAGACCTTATATATATATATATATATATATATATAAGAAATTAAATTAGTATTTAGAGTAAAGTCCCTTTGGATATCTAACAAAAAAACACTATCTCTACTTTTATTTCTTATAGCAAAAAATATTTCTATTAGTCCATTTTTAGGGATTAAATTGGATCTTCATTAAATTTTTGAGGATCCATATTTTAAAAGAACTGGATTTATAGAAGGACCAAAAATTAACTTTTTTTATATTTTCTTTTGTTAGATACCCAAAATAAACTTTACTCTAATATTTATTTACAACTGATTATATTCTCGTAAGGCAAGTATTACATACAATAATTGATATTGAATTCATATAATCCTATAATATTTTATATTTATTTTATAGGTGTGCATAATTATGTTGTTTATGTATTATATACATAATTTGAATGAATTAAATATAATACTCTACACACAACTATTTTAGCGAGCATAATTTACTTACAATTTGATAATAGATGATGTAGGTCGTCGACTAATTGGATGGACGAAGGTAAAACGATAGCATTTTTCGTATTTATGGAATGAACATTTCTTGTTAAAAATTTAAAGGGTTAAAGGTAAAGACCCACTTTCATTTACGATTTATACCATGAGTTTTTGAGAGAGTCAAAAGACCTCTTATTTAGGACCGGTCTTCACAGTTCAATATATTGGGTTGACATTCATTCCACTACTTCTATATAGAGATTATACAGTTCACCACACTACACAGGTAATGTTGCGCAGACTGTGAGGAATTGGGCAAAATGGTTAAGCTATCTTAGGAATATTTTCTACCTACATATATATAACCCTCCTTACCACTTAAAAAGGTATCTGCAAATCACCATTTAAATGGGCAGTACAAATTTTATAACTACAAAAGTCCATACGTACCTTTGTCTGTCTCCCTTAACATAGCACTTACGGTGACTTTTCAAAAATTTTATACGCACACGTGCGTGTGTGCGTGCGCGTATGTGTGTTGGGGGATACAATCATATATCAACTTAATATAAAAAGTTTGCAAGAGTTTTATTACAAAATTTAAGGTCAATTCACTTAACTCTTGTTCTACGTTTGTTCATATTATTAAATTCTTCTATATTGAATCTGTGCTAAAAGAAACTACACACGCGCGTAAAGTTTTGTTTGTTTAAGTTTATTTTGAAACTTTCAACCTAATTATTTAATTTTTTTAATCCAAAATTAATTTTTTTAATCCAAAATTAATTTTCCAACAACACCCGTAATTTCAAGTTGTCAAACTCAAACCATGGCAGATTCCTTCCGAAATCCGAATTCTGTATTACCGAAATCAGTATTCGGCCTATCAGTGGACATGATGAAATTTAATCCCATAAAACCTGTGAAGGGCCCATCTCAAATTGGACTCAGCCCACGGGCCGAAAACAACTATAGCAAAATGCAAAGGTATTTTCTTTTTAAAAGGAAAAACAAACAACAAAGGAATGTGTTTTCCCGCATGGTAAACGACTGTCTTCGTAACATTGGAAAAGTTTGGTTCCTCGGTAGGCCTCATTGTCTGTCTGCCCACCAAACCAACCGGCCCTCAATTTTCGAAACACAGTCCAAAAACTCAATCTCTCTGCCGCTCATGGACTCCGTCGTTGGAGTTCCGCCTCCCGTCGCCTCCGCTCCGCCGAGGCCGCCGTCGTCGTTGTCGCCTTTTCCCGGACGGGAGGACTGTTGGAGCGAGGACGCCACGTTCACCCTCATCGACGGCTGGGGCGAGCGCTTCCTCGAGCTCAACCGCGGCAACCTCCGCCAGAAGCACTGGCAGGAGGTCGCCGACGCCGTCAACGAGCGCCACGCCGGCGGCGCAACCAACAACAATAAGAAAGCGCGCCGGACCGACGTGCAGTGCAAGAACCGAATCGACACGCTGAAGAAGAAGTACAAGATCGAGAAGGCTAGGGTTTCCGAATCCGACGGCGGTTACCAAAGCCCATGGCCATTCTTCGCCCGCCTCGACGCTCTCATCGGTGACACTTTTCCGATCAAGAAGCTCTCGCCGCCGGCGAACACTCGGAGCACTCCTTCCTCCGCTAAGGCACAGCCGCTGGCGTGGATATCCTCTCATCCTGTCGGTCCCCGATCCGGCACTAAGAAACGGCCGCCGGCGATCAGGGAGAATTCATCCATTCGCCGGAATTTCTCAGCTTTCGCGGCGGCGGCGGTGGCGGCAGCCGAGGCGGAGAGCGGGGAGTCGGAGGATTGGAGGTCTAGCAGTGGCACTGGGAGTGGGAAGAGAGAAAGGGAGAGTGATAAGGATTGGGAGTTTGGGTGCAGAGAGCTTGCACAGGCCATTGAGAGATTTGGAGAGATATATGAGAGAGTGGAAGCAGCGAAGCAGAGGCAAATGGTGGAGTTAGAGAAACAGAGGATGCAGTTTGTTACGGATTTGGAATACCAAAGGATGCAGCTTTTCATGGAAACGCAGGTTCAGCTGCAGAAAATCAAACGCACCAAGCGTTCTTCCGGAGCTGGTGAGTTCTTTTTTTTTGAGTTAGTTCCTATTATATGTGCATTATATATAGTTTAAATTTAATAGTTCTATGTTGTTGTTTGTGTTTTTCATCCTTTGCTGTTTGGAGTTAGTGTACACTGTAGACCCCATTACATGTCTGGCTTAATAGTTCTGTACTGTGATGTTGTCTGTGGATTAGTGTGTTATTTTTATTGGCTGCTAATGCTTAATCTTTAGGCTTGTGGATTTTTGTAATGTATCAATTTGGTTGTATGTTTGCTTGCTAGAATTGGGAATTTCTAATGGGTTTCTTCATTAATTATAGGGTTTTATAATTCCCATTCAACGTGGGAATTCAAATTTTCTTACACACCATTCGATTTTCGTGCTGATATGGGTCCTACATACAATTTTTTCTAACACATGGATCCCACATGCTTTTTATCTCTACAACATGAGATCTCAATTCTCCTTCAACATGAGAATATAAAACCCTTACTTATATGTAATTTATACTTTTAGAGGAAAGTGCACGGGAACTTGGTATGGTTGATATTTTTGGTATTTCATAGAGTTAATTTTTATAAATTGATGTGCTGAAGTGATATATTAGGAGGGGTTTTATGAATCCTTACTCAAAGTAATTGGAAGTCTAAATTTTTTTTTAAAAAAAAAATCTGTTTGAAACTAATCTGTTGTGTTTTTCCCCTTGGGAGTCGGGACTGTGATGGAAAAAAAGTTGTTTCATGTCTGTCATCCTCGTTTTCAGAATGCTGCATGTTGGTTCCCAATCATATGCATTATTCTGGAAAAAAAAGGAAAAAGAAAAAAGAAAAGTTGTTTGCTGAGGTTGAAGTTTCCCCACTTATACGTGTGCTTCCCACTTGGGACTGACTAGTAATAAGATTCACTTGTGTTCAGTTACTCATTTTCTGCCTACATCTAGAAAATTGTTTTCACATACATTCCTTGATTTATTATCGGTTGTAGCTAGTACTTAAGTTTATCTTCTTCCTGGCATTCCTAACTATTGCAATAGCTATGTGTGGATCTTTGCTATGATGGATAACTGCATTTTTTAATAAAAAAATTGGATTGTTGATTCATTGCAGATTGACAGAATGATGGAATTACACGTAACCTCAATATAGAGATTTTTTATTTTTATCATTGAAAATCTAAGGCAGGACTGGTATGCTGTTTTTTAGAAGAGTATGGTTATATAGGATATAACAGTGTGATAAGCCTAGTTCAGTGTGTTTTCTTGGTTGCCTATTGGTTAAAATTTGTCTAAATCATTGACATTGAGCCATAAGATTTTCCCGTTGGAACCAAAATTGACTGAACACAACTTTTATGAGGTAAAAACTGGAGTTTCTCTCAAACTGCTGTCGCTAGATGTCATTCTTAATTTTTTTCCCCTCCATAAACCCAAACATGGCGTAGATGTACTAATTTGTGTAGCACATTGTAAGATAAGCAAAAAAAAAAAAAACCCATGTAACGGTAATGGGATATAATATAACGGTAATGGAATGTAACCGTTGGTTACATTCCATCGCCCTTCAAACCGTTACAATTACCGTTACATTCCAACGGTTACATTCCATTACCATTATATTATATCCCATTACCGTTACAGCCCATTTGGGTCGTTACACCCATGGCATGAATGTGAAATGTCATCAATTACTTCACCTCTACTTATTTTATATTAAAAGAGGCAAAGTAGAATGTTATTACTAATTACTGTCTCTTGTAATTATTTGTTATAAAGTCATAAACAATTAAATGTTACTAAAATAAAAGAAAATAATTAAATTTATTATTTTACTTTTGAGGCTTAGCTTTTGTAGGGATCAAACACCCATCTCCCCCTTGCCATAAAATCCTCGGCCTCATGCCCTTATCCAAAACAGCTGCAATCTGCATAGAGTTCTGTTGGAAAAATCTTCGTTGGATTCATGTAGTTGTTTATTTAACACTGCATTAAAATCTGATTAATAATCATGAAATAGTAGGATTAATGTCAATATTTAATTATCTGTATTATCAGTCAAATGTTTTAGCTACTAAAAGAAATTGCAAACCTAGTTTGTTATCGTTGTGTACCTGCAGTTTATTGCTTGGGGCTTGGTTTCCTGTCTTTGTTTTTTTATGTATCTCTACCACACGCACCTGTTTTGTGAGCTCTTCCCTATTTATGTCATATTTTCTCATCGTCAATAAAAGGATGCAGATGTAGGAAATATGAATCAGTAGTATCTTTTTTTGCTGTATACAAACCTTAAAAGTTTCATATAATAATAATTATAGTCATAGTTCAATTTCCATAGACGACATAAACATATATATTGTTTTTCATGTATACTATGATTAATTTTGGAAGAATACCTTTCGTTTAATTGACATTTATGTCCATTTATACTTATGATATCTTTCTCAACGTAGTTTTACTTTTCGTTGACAATGACCTTATTAATTGTGCAATATCAATAAATTGAATCAGATAAATGTCACTGCTATATTCAGCAATGATTAGAGATTATGACTTTTTTTTTTTCTCTCAATGGATTACGCTTTGAAAGAAAAAGCATTCTAAAGTATCCAGGGATTGGAAAATTCTCCGTAACTACCGTAAATTACTGCCGTATTTTTTTTTATTTTTTTTAGTGTTAGCTAATTTCGATTCTTCTGTATTGTTGCTAATGCCTATATTCTCTTTTTTCTGAAACAGACAGTTTCTCATAGCAAGCGGTGATGGAGAATTCTTTGAGAAGAATATATAGATTTTACCTTTGGACATGGCAGCATGTATAGCTCCTTTTTTGGAGTTAAAAAAAAAAAATTAGGACAGGTATTTCACAGTGAGGTTCAGGTTTTATTGTATTTATAATGTAATACTTACTTTTGTGAAGTAAATTTACTTTCTTTCTTTTTTATCACCTTTGAGGAACACCAGAAGATGAATGAACCAAGAGATTTTGGATGGCTTACTTAATTGGAACTCTCAATTTTTTTTTTCTTCAAATTCATTTAGATTTTTTTATAACGATTTAAATGATTGATTATGTATTTATGCACTAGTTTGCTACATTTTTTCTAATCCTTTTGAAAAATCAATGGGAAGATCATGGCACTAAATCATGCATCGAGCGTATCCAATAGTCAAGGAATGTATCAAGTATTGATTTGTGTAGAAAAATCTGAAAATAATTTTTTTTAAATGATTTAAAAAGTTGTTTTCTTTTAGTTAATAAGGATGGGAATGGTTGTAGTTAGAGGTGAAAGTGGGTTGGGCTGGGCCGAGTTTTGTCGCGTACAGTCCAAGACTATGTAAAAAAATTTCAATTTGGCCCAGTCCGATAGCATAGTATGAGTCTAATTGTTAGCCTGTCTTGGTACATTTATAAAAAAACAAATGGCCTGGCCCGGCCCATTGGCGTGTTAATTTTTAACTTCCAAGCAGATAATGAATCAACTCCACAAAATACTCAAATTCTATTGTTAAAACAAAATGACAATTTTATCGTCCAAACAGAACCATGAATCACAACAATAACTCATCACAATCTGCATTTAAGTCACTATCAAAAGAAAAATGCTCAAACTAAATAACATATATTTCAAGAAGAAATATACAGAGGTAATATCTATAAATATCAAGAAGAAACAAATACTGTAAGCTCCAAGAATTATACACTGTTGCTAGCTATAGCTCATCGATCCACATAGTTTATCAAATTAATGACACAAAATGGGATGCTAATATGTTTGGTGAAATCAATTCTGATTACGCCTTCACCTGCTAACAGAAGTAATCAACTCATCCAAGAATTCATACATGTATAACAACTTCAATGAAAGAATATATAAGTTCAGGGCAATTTAAAGTATCTCGAATTTAGACATATTTTTCCCCACCGATCGCAAACTGGGTATTGAGTTGGTCAAGTTAAATCTGTTTTAGGCAGTGACAGTTTGAAAATTCTCAGCAACAACAAGGTTCTTAATATAAACTAGTTAAGGTATTCAGAAATCAACCAAAACAACTTTTAACTTTTTTTTAAGCTCTTTTTTTTTAAACTTTAGCTTATAAGTAGATTCTGACTTAAAAAATAGATTCTAGCCATATTGGCTTCCTACGTGAGTGTCTAGCTGCTGAGTGTCTTCCCTTGTGCTACCACCTTCTTCTTCCCCACCTCGTGAGCCAAGAGGCCCCTTTCCTCTTGGTTTCCTCATCAACTCCACTAGTGTGAGTGTGCATGAGACTTGTGAGTGTGGTGGGTGGCCATTGTTGAGTGCTCAGCCACTGCTTGGTGAGGTTCTTGGAGCTGACTTGTTGGTTGGAGTGGTGGGAGCCATTTCCTTGGTTGTGGAAGCTTCAAGTGGTGACCTTTGTGGAGAAAGGGCCAACCTTGATACCCATCTTCGTCCATCTTAGAGTCAGCATCATAGGAGCTGAAGGGAGAGCTCCAAGAGCCTTTGTTGCTTCTGTTTTGAAGCTTGGGGTATGTTCTCTACCTTGATCATGAGTTTTCTTTGCTTAAAGGTTGAGTCTTGGCATGTTATTGAGTTAAATGAGTTACCAACCTGAATATAACCTAAAAGCCTATAAAAATGCATGCTTGGACGTTGGAATTGGTTAAAAAAATCGAACCTTGGGAGTGATATCTCACGAAATGCAGAAACTGCATTCTGTCGTGAAATACCCGGATATTGATATCCGGATATGGGGTCTATTGATATCCGGATATGGATATCCGGATATGATATTCGGACATGGATATCCGGATATGGCCCTGACATATATCCGGATATTCTGGGTTTTCGAGGACAGTAACTGTGTTGTTCATACAGAAGTGTGTTTGGGGTGTGTGGACCCTAGATTGAGCAATGTGGACTTTTGTAATGATTAACTAAGTCAAAATCTAAGTGATTAAGGGCTTATGGCTTTGTGAGAAGCCTTAAGACATTAAACTTAAAGGAAAGGCGTTGTCCTTGTGTCTTATGCGTGTTGAGTATGATTATTGATATAATTGTTGGTCCGAAACAGATTGTGATTCTGCTGTGTTTGGACTTTGAGCTGGTGTAGACCTTGTATTGGATAGTTAGCTTGGGAGGCAAGCTTTCGTGTCCTCGGTTTAGCCATTGTTGGTTCCATCATGTCCCATAGGGGGATGGTTTATATGCATGATGTGTTTTCATGTAATTGATATTTGAAATGCTGTTGAGTTATTATGTGAATGCCTTATGATATGCATGTGGTGTTCCACCTAGACGGACTCCTGAGTATGTGAGAGATATACAATAAGGTGATTCTGTGGGTGGGTGCAAGTGGTGTCTTGCACTAAATGCAGGAAATAGATGTATGTAAGTCTCACATTTCTCTAGCCAGTAGATAGTTGACACACATGATATGATTATATGCTGCATTGCACTGATTTTGGAACTTATATTGTTAAATTGATTTTGAACTTATATTGCACATGTAAGTGAGCTTGGGGTGGAGAAATCCTTGAGGACCCCTTGTCTTACTGAGATTTCTTTTTAGAGATCTCACCCCATGTTTGGGGCACCATTCCAGGTTTAGGCAATATTGGGGTTGAGACCTTGGGCGGCAAGAGGCCGGAGCTTTGTTGACTGATGCTTGCTGACTATGCTGTTATGTTTAGATGCTGTATTATTTAGATGCTGTAAGATGTTAAGGATGTGCATGCTGTTAATATAAACTTGTAAATGCAACAAACTGCATACAATGCGAAATTCTGCTTTTCAAATTGCTTAATCCTCCATATCACATGCTTGGAATGTAGGCTCATTCAGATCAAAGTTCAAACCTTCTCGGAATGTTGGCTCATTTAGATCAAAGTCCAAACCTTCTCGGAATGTTGGCTCATTTAGATCAAAGTTCAAACCTTTTTGGCATGTAGATTTACTTGCTTCATCTGCTAATGTTTCTTCACTAAATGCTGTCTCATCCATTTTAGGCAAATGACAAGAACCGCAAGAATTGTATACTTCAGCCAATGTGACATCTGAATATTTTGATTCGTCTCTGGTTGTCATAATGTTCTTCCCTTTATGTATTGATCTGTGTCCCCCTAAGCCTTGGAAAGTTGAATAGGATTTACCACAATCCCAGCATTGATAGCCACCCATTTTCTCTGAGTCTTTTGTCTTCACTTTAGATAAAACTTTCTTACTCTTCTTCACCTTCCCTTCATCAAAATGACCAACATGATCGTCTAACCCACCAGAAGTTACTTCATTATTGTTATTATCGGAAATCTCATTCAGATCCTTCCCATAAAACTCTTCGTTGGCCCAATCATTCATTAAAATTTTGGCCCAATCATATAAAGATTAATTTAAAAAGCTTAACTATAAAAATTTATAGATCCAAACATATGACAAAAATAAAGTACATAAGTCTTTTACAAATTAATCATAAAAGCAATCGCAATGTCAATACAACTACAAATGTTTAAACATAAATAATCTCTATCGGTGAACTTGTCAGCAAGCAGTATTAATAAAACAGTACAAAAGTGATATCAACCCTATCATCATTCACTTCTCCCAATATGAGATAACATTCTCAAAATAATCATTAGCATCATTTCTGAAAACTTTTTAACAATATTATTATTTCAATATCTTGTCAAGCTTACAAACGTGGTTTCTGCCAAATTATCTTAAAGAAAAAGGTGATTATTATTATTCCCAGTACAGCAGAAATGTTTATATAGCCAACCTCCTGCATTGAACTCCACTCAGGCTTGTCTCTATAACAATCATCGAGAATAGAACCCCCGAGAAGCCTATTGCACACTCATTCATGAGGTATTCATAAGCATGAAAAGGATTGTGTGCCGCCAGCAGTGTTATGAGAACATGGAATATAGCATTGCTTGTAGCCAACAAAATAATGACATATAGCAACCGAACTGAACCCATGATCCTCTCCAGCTCAGAGCCCAAGGGAACTAAAGCCATCATGTTGAAGAGAACATGAAGTAGTGAACCATGGCAAAGAATGGCGGTACAAATCCTGTAAACTGCATGAAAAAAAAATTCTGAGCAGGGCAATCTGACAATTACAAAATGGGAGCAGCCAACAAATCAAAAAAAATAAAAAAGACAACAGCATGCATTCAACAATATTTACAAAAGATGTTTCTTAGATATAACAGCTAAAGAATATTTAAGTTGACAGCAGCCACCAGAACCCAATTAATCAAGTCAGTGCTAGGAATATATCTCACAAGATGAATGGACTTGGTTTTCTGCACTACAATATTTGCGGGCTTCAAAATTATTAAGGGAAAATAACAAAACAGAAAAGTAGAAACAAAATAAAGAATAAAAAATTAAGAGTCACAAACTATTGAGAAATTTATAATTTGAATTTCACAGATGGAAATCATACATTAAAAAGAGGATTAGGAATTCTACTTAAGGTGTTCTAAATTATGAATAACAGGAGGATCAGCCCATCCAAACAACTTCAAAAGCCAGTAGAAGAGCCTATTGCTCCAAATATGCAGCGATTAAATGATTCTAAACTTATCCAGACAATAAACTAAATTGACTAAACAATATAATATGACTTGAAGAAAAAAAAAATACCTTGAAACCGAGATACAACAGCAGACGGCAAGAAGCATACCTCGGCGAAGGAATCATATCCAACTAAAAGACAAACCAAGTAAATTATTCCACAGACAACTACAACTGCAAAAGTGAGGAATGGAATGCTTTCCCACCATTGATTCAACCTAGTAGGCACCCCTGCCTGTGTTAAGATTTAAGAATGTCATCAAGGAAAATTAATCAAAAAATCAAA
The DNA here is from genome assembly GCA_032173675.1 of Gastrolobium villosum. Classification (NCBI taxonomy): domain Eukaryota; kingdom Viridiplantae; phylum Streptophyta; class Magnoliopsida; order Fabales; family Fabaceae; genus Gastrolobium; species Gastrolobium villosum. Next base: position 32,399 of record JAVKPL010009764.1, read on the forward strand.
ATAACACGGGAAAGAAGCAAAACTCTATCTAACAATTCTACAACAGCAGTTAATGGAATTTGCGGGGGTTAAAAAAAACAGCAAATTATAAAGTAAGCGATATAGTTTATTTCATAATTTACTTAATTTACAGAGCTTCCAGGCTTTGACAGACATGGATCATGCAGAACGCAAATGAACGGAACAATAAATTGAAACAATGACCAATTTTGTCTAGGTCCCACACAAAGAGTGTCTATATCAGCTCCAGGACCATGCACCTGCAAGATTTGGAGTGAAAAATTTGGTAAACTAATAAAAGCAACAAAAAAATATATTACAATAATAATATCTGCCTCCTCCTGACTCTCTCATACAATCCAGCACCTTGCAAGTATTGAACAACCACAAACCCAAATTCAGTACACAATAACTCGTAGAAAAGCACTTTATCTCTCTCTCTATATATATATGTGTGTGTGTGTGTGTGTGTGTGTGAGTGATACAATCATATTCAGCACAAAATAACTCTTAGAAAAGCTCAATATATATATCTATATATATGTCTGTGTGGCCTCCTCCTGACTCTCATACAATCATTTTCAGCACACAATAACTCTTAGAAAAGCATACAATCATGATTAAGTCCTCTCCAAAAAACGGCTCTGTTTGGTCTTCATAAATCTGGTCCCAGTGAAAATCAGCAAAGGGTTGTAAAGGACACGGGAAAAAGCTCGGTTGTGGAAGTTGTTAGTTTCTTCTGGTGAAAATAATAATAGAAATGGAAGAGATAAATGGATTTATAACTACTCTGTTTTTGTCTGATTAGATTTTAACAAATACCTGCATATCTTATTTTCTCTCATCCATGAGGTTTGGAATCTAAATAACTGAGATGAAACACTAGAGACAGAGAGAAAGAGGATAAGGTACCTGGCATGTTTTTTCTAAAGCTACGAAGCTTTTGGCCCCTTCAACTCCAAGAAAAATGATAAACAAAGAGAGAAAAAGGTTTTGAAAAGAGTATCAGATTTTGAATGCAAGTTTATAAAACTAATTAATCAATTTACGTTGTACATTTAGATATATCATGGTTCATATGCAAAATTTGTTATTATATATACTTTGTGAATTGAATAAATTTTAACCTTTATTGAGATAATTTTATGGCACAGGTATGACCTGTTGATGTTTTTTAAGTCTTAACTCCATAACAAGGCATACCAGGAATTATTTTAAGAGATACTTTTGCAACCTACAAACTCAATAGATTCAGATAACTTGTCCAAAATTTAAAATGTTGTTAAAATGTGTTTCCCTGATGTAGAAAACTAATCCAAATCATGGGACAATAATCACAAAAATAACATCCTTCTTAATACAAGTTACCTCAAAATCCCTCTGTGCTAATATTGAATCAAATAGGACTAAAATCTAAAAATACACAAAAAGTTTTAAATGAAATTTGGGTTTCAACTAAAGCATAAATCTCGAGCAAATCCAATTAAAAAAAAACAAACAAACAAAGAATCAACGATATTGATCTGTTTGGAAGAGGGAAATTAACGAAAAACAAAGATATTGTATCCCGGTTTTCTTATAGTTCCATGCGTACTCATACCATGAAATAAAAGCATAAAAGTATATTATTGGTTCTAAGCCTTGTCACTCCTCCATCAACCATACGGCTGGACATGTAGCTAAAGGAATTAAAATTCATTCATTCAATAGTTTAAGACAACAAAAGCTTATGTGGTAGCTTTACTAGTTTATCTTGACTTTAGCAATTCAACAACCAATTATATTTCTCCATTTAATACAAAAAAACTGCACACACAAGAGACCAAGGTAACATGCATCATATATGTCATAGAAATGTCAACAATTCATTATTCCCATCTACTTTAACTTCAATTTCCTTAATACCATAAAAAAAAGTCTGAATATATATATATATATATATATATATATATATATGTCCAAACATCAAGCAACGTGACTTTCTTAGGAAAACAATAACATGTAACTTCATGTATAAAAAGGCAAAACACTTAACCTTTAATCACTTAGTGGTTTTCCTACACACATCATCTTTAAGCGCCAATTTAATTCCTATGATTCATGCCCAAAAATTTGCACATATTAAAAAATAATCACTCATATATATAAAAATAATCACTCAATATCAGAGGCAAGTGTATGAAAAATTATACAAATCATTCAACTTATGTTCAGTTAGAATTTGTAAACTAAAGTGATAAAAATCACTCATGTATATAAAAATAGTAACCAATGTTAACTCATGACAGAACAAAAAAAATTAAAAACCACTTCCTATACTAAATCCGATCATATAACTAAAGTGAAAAGTTGCTTTCATGGTTATCTGTAGAAGTTTCGACTTGACATTTTGTCGAATAGCTAGAGGGTGTATCAAGAATAGAAACCAAGGTTATTTACGCATTTTGAATGTACCTGTATGAGCTTCAAGGAAGACTTTAACTGGAGGAGCATCTAAGGTGTGTGAAAGGATGCCATTACTGAAGAGAAACCTTTGAACCCGACATTTGTTTAGCTTTCAGACAATAAGAAGAGAATTCAAACCCATATGAGATACTTGTTCTACAATTAGATGCTGCAAATTCAAAAGACAAACCAACTACACCACATATTAGAGAGGTCAAGGCAGAAAGACAACGAAAGAAACTTGGAACCTGATTAGTAAAAAAATCACACAAATTCACGTCAGGATTTCTTCACAGATTCTGCGCCAAACTGATAAATGACTGCTATTGGAATTTAATTGACCCCCACCTATATTTATTTATTTATTTTAAGTTAAGTTGGAGCCAAATAAATTCAGATACATCAGTTTGCGTAGAGTTTATAAAAAGATTACAATGGTTATGAGAGGTTCATTTTGATTTTAGCAACTGTGCATGCTGATGAGTGCCACCGGAACATCCTTCTTACACTCTTCGCTGCAAACGAAAATTTATATTAAAAAAAAAGAACAATAAGCAAATACCAAAGACTGAAGTGAAAGATGTGATATGAATTAATATGAATCCACTGAAATTGAAAGTGTAAGAGAAGACGGGGAAGAAACAAACCATCGAGCAAAGGCACAGCCATTCGCTATCGTATAGTATAATAGCCCAAAATAATTAATTAGAAAAATACATGTGATTAGATAATTAAACATGTATTAGTGAGTAAAAGTAAGTAAATTCCTTTATAAAATTAATTGGGGTCACTTTTGATTTAAAAAATGTACTTTGTGAAAATTAAGGGGTATAAATGGGTGTAGACAAAAGTGCCCGAAATATAAAAATGGAAGTAGAAATATTCCTAGAAAAATATTTCAGACTTTTGGGTAAAGTTTGGTAATAAATGGAATTGAATAGATAGATGAACCGATACCCACTTAACCTGTGTTAAGTGGCATGTCACTTAAGGGAACCCTTATTTCCCTCCCCATTCCCGTGTGTGCAGAAAGAAAAGGAAAGAAGAAGAAAAGGGAAGGAGAAGAGGAAAGGAAGAGAAGGGGAAAAGGGGGAGAAAACCCTAGAGTATGCAAACCTTGATGGTTTTGAGTGATTCCAAAGCCTAAACCACTCCAAATCTTCCCCTCTTTCATTATCCTAGCTTGGGTCTTGGTGGGGAGTGTTGTGGTTTGAGATATTTCCTTCCAAAGTTGCGACCCATGTGGAGAAAGTGAGAGATTTGTTAGCTTCTACCTCCATGGAAGCTTGAGGAGTAACCAATCCTTGGTTGTGCAACCATTGGTGGTAAGATTTCATCCTTTGAACTCTATTTTCATGAAGAATCCATGATTTAGGTTTTGGATGAATAGTGTTTTGGGGTTTATGATTATGTGAGTGAATGGGATATGTTCTAGGTAGATTGAGGCCTAGAGTATGTTGAGAAAAATGCTAGGAATGACATTTAATCGGTGGAAATGAGTTTTGATAGTCATATGATTTTGTTTGGAAAATTACAAAATTATGCATTTGACTATTGTTAGGCTTGTTTTTGTAATCAATGGTTTGGTTTGGTTGATTGTTGATATTGTCCATGTGATGCTTAGGATTGAGGCATTTGGACCAACAGTGAGTAACCAACCGTTGGAACAAGCTATGGAGCTCGGTTAGCTCCTTGAGATTGATATGTGTTATGAAGATTGGTGAGGAACAAAGGTTAAGTTGGAAGCATTGAGGTAAGCCTTCGGACCTTGGGTGTAATTCCCTTTATTGTTCCACCAAGCCCTGAACGGGTAATGGTGTGTTGTTGTATATAAATGCAATGAAATAGTGTAATGCTTCGTTATATGTATTTGCATGCTTTGGTGTGACATAGGATGGTGTTTCCCTATGTTGGTATGTAGCATGACGATGCGTAAATCATACTTGGTAGTTTAGCTGGCCAGTAGGACTATTTGCATCTGAGTATCCTTAGGACAGCTCGAGAGCTCGAGGGATTTCTCCTGGAGATGTTGTTTACACTTGCATGGATATGTATTTGCTGCATTATTATTGTCATTGCTATTACACTGTTATTGAACTATGGGGTGGAGAGATGCTCCAAGGGCCCCTGGTTTACTGGATATATTCGTATATCTCACCCCCGTGTTGTTGGGGACCCCCCTTTCAGGCAAGGATGCTGCAGGAGCCTCTGATGGCAAGTGGCCATACTTGAAGTAAATGGACATAGGAAGACTTAGGGTCATTTGATTAAGCATGCTATTTTGTAATTCATATGTACAAGATTGTAAATGAAAGTCATTTGTTATATGCATGCTATGTTTAATTGGTTGGACTTAGCCTATGCTCATCCCCTTTGGTATCTCTTTTGTTGATGGGAGCCAAGGAGTGATCATAGTGTTTTGTAGCTAAGTCCCATAATTTGTAATTGAAACTTGTAAACATGATGTAATGTTGTAATTATTGGGTATTTGCATATATGATGAAATGATATGTATGCTTCTATTGTGTATGAGTATCTAGAGAGACTAGAAATCATATATTGAAAGGATTACATGATGTAAATTAGGTGAAAGAAGACCTTTAGGTTGGAAAACCAATTTAAAACAAAGATACCCTGTCTTGTTGTCCAATTTTCGTATCCTATACGATAGATTTGGATCCTTGTGTCTTGATGGAAGTTGTAGATATGTTTCTTAGCTTTCCATAGAGACCAAGATTGTGTAATTTGGATAAGTATAACTCAAGTTATGGTTAAAACACCATAGGTAGGTCAAACTTCCCTGTTTTGGGTGCTTGCTCCAGACTGTCCACGCTTGGAGCGTAGGATCCACGCTTGAAGCGTAGACCCACTGTCCCATTAATCTCCTCTACGCTTGAAGCGTAGAGGATCTGACGTTTCAGCACCTGTCGCTTAGAAACCTCATAACTTGGGCTACGGTGCTCCGATTTGAGCGCGGTTTGAACCCACGCGTAAGTAATGAAAAATCCTATAATATCATGGGCAAATGGAGACCATAATAAGTGAAATGAAAGTATGGTATTAAGCTTTAAGTATTTTATTCCGCAATGTATTATGGTTATAGTCACGCAATTGGGTAATTTTAATTCGGCTTGTTTTAAAAGAGAAATTTAACCGGATTTTAATTGCACCAATGTGATTGTAACTGCGCTTAATATCATAAGTCAATGTTAACAAACCGGTTCTAGAACGGGGTGTTACATTTTATGGTATCAGAGCAGTTTTGTAGGGAAACTTGTGGACTATTGTAAATTGTGTTTGCTGTTTAATGCTTTATTGTTGTTTTGGTACTCCTGATGATTATTGCATTTGTGATCACTTAGTGTGAGCCTGATCAACTCATTTCTGGGTGTAACTTGTGTAGTGTCATGATGAGGAACCGGAATAACGCCGAAGCATCGAATGCAAACGCTCAGCCAGATCCTGTTTTGGCTGCTTTGGTTAGGCCACGAGGTGGTCGTGGGGCAACGGTTGGGCAGCCGGATCCTATAGTTGAAACCCTGGCAGTTGTGCACAGGGAGTTGGAAGTTAGTCGTCGTACTAACGAGAACTTGCTTAAAACAAATGAGGACACGCGGAATGCCATGACCGCTATGATGAACGAGCTGAGGGCGATGAGGGGTGCTAGACCTGAGAACCGGCAACCCTCTCCTCCTCCTCACACTGCCACGCCTACTCCACCTGCTCACAATGAAGAAGGCGGAGCGGGTAATAATGAGGGTGAAGCAAGTCACCACTCAGGTAGTCATAGCCAGCACACTGAGGTGCGTCAACCGCATGCAGAACAGGTTGATGAGCACGAAGCCGAAGAAAGAAGATTAATGGCTTTCAGAAAACATAAACCTCCTTCTTTTAAAGGAGAATATGACCCTATGGTGGCAGCAAAATGGCTCCAAGCTATGGAGAAGATTTTCAGGGTTATGAGGTGCCCTGATGCATTGAAATTGGTCTACTCCGTTTATATGTTGGAAGAGGAAGCGGAGGATTGGTGGACTAATACTGTGCAACCTCTAGAAGCTGAAGGCCGGGAAATTACCTGGCGATTGTTTGAGACGCTGTTCTTAGACAACTACTTTCCTAGGGAGGCTAGGGAAAGGAAGCAGAATGAGTATAACGATTTGAAGCAGGGGTCAATGTCTATTGATCAATATTTTGCCAAGTTCAATGAATTGGTGAAATATGCAAATTATGGGAGAGCTTTACCCACTTCGGCTGAGATGACCTCCAAGTTTCAGTGGGGTCTGAATGAGAAGATGTCTCGGAAGATGTCAAACTGTGACATCCGAGAGTTTAGCCGGTTTGTGAATCAGTGCCGGAAGGTAGAAGAGGTATATGGTGTGTCCAGTACCAAGAAGCCTTCTGAGGCCCAAGCACCTACTGCCAATAAAGCAACGGGCTCTGGTTATTGGAAGAATAAAAAGATGAAAGATAAGAAGCTGAGTGTGAACAACCCAGCAAATATATTCAAGAAACCGGGGACTCAGAAGAATTTTGTTGATAGAGGACCTCCTCCTAAGTGTAAAGGATGTGGGAGGGAGCATAGAGGCCAGTGTGCCACCGGTGAAATTATATGTTATAAATGTGGAAGGCTCGACCATTACTCGAGACAATGTCCTCAGACTGAAGTGAGGACTATGGCAGTTCAAGCTGCGGCTGTTCCTGTTTCTGTTGTTCCTCCCATGATCGAGGCACAGACGGTTGGTAGAGTATACACCATGGACCGTCAGCAATCAGAAAAGGCTCCAAATCTTGTGAAAGGTATAATTTATATTGATAATATGGATATCGAAGTTTTGTTTGACTCGGGAGCTACACACTCCTGTATGTTTGATTTTATGGCCGTTGGGCTAAACTTGCAAATGTACGACATTTCTCCTCCAAGGAAAGTGGTGACTGCTACTGGAGAGAAGTGTTACACATCAGTGTTATGCAAGGACGTGGAATTTAAATATGAAGGCCGAGATTATGTGCTGGATTTTATTTGTTTGCCGATGATCAGTCTTCAAGTTATCTTGGGAATGGATTGGTTATCAAAGAACTGTGCTATGATAGACTGCTGTGGAAAAAGAATTGTGCTCTCTGCTGATGATTCTGCTACTAGTTCTTCCCCATATCTATCTGTACTGCAGGTTAGAAAGGCTTTGAGGGCCGGGGCATTGGGATATGTCTTTGTGGGGGGTTTAGTGGGTGGAAGTCATGAGGAGATTGACGATATTCCAGTGGTGAAGGAGTTTGTGGATGTGTTTTCGGATGAGATTCCGCAGCTTCCACCGCATAGAGACATTGAGTTCACCATTGATTTGTTGCCTGGTGTGGGACTCATTTCTCTGGCTCCGTATCGGATGTCACCACCGGAATTAGCCGAGTTAAAGAAGCATATTGAGGAGCTTTCGGCTAAGCAGTTTATCAGGCCTAGTGTGTCCCCGTGGGGAGCACCAGTGATATTTGTTAAGAAGAAGGATGGTAGCATGAGATTGTGCACTGATTACCGTCAGTTGAATAAGGTTACTATTAAGAACAAGTATCCTCTCCCTCGCATAGATGATTTGCTTGATCAGTTGAGGGGTGCTTGTGTATTTTCGAAAATTGATTTGAGGTCAGGTTATCATCAGATCCGAATTAAGCAGGAAGATATTCCGAAGACTGCTTTCCGATCTAGATATGGACATTATGAGTATCAGGTAATTCCATTTGGACTCACTAATGCTCCGGCGGTGTTTATGGATTATATGAATCGTATTTTCAAACCGTTTCTGGATCAATTCGTGATTGTGTTTATTGATGATATCCTGATATATTCCAAGAGTAAGGAAGAGCATGAGGATCACTTGAGAACTGTGTTGCAAATCCTCAGAGATAAACAGTTGTATGCAAAGCCTTCTAAATGTGAATTTTGGCTTTCTCAAGTGCAGTTTCTGGGTCACGTTATTTCTGCTGATGGGGTGGCGGTTGATCCCAATAAAATAGAGGCAGTTATTGATTGGGAAAGGCCCAAGACTGTGACTGAAGTAAGGAGTTTTCTGGGTTTGGCTGGTTATTACCAGAGATTTATTAA
>JAVKPL010009765.1:0-40216 GCA_032173675.1 Gastrolobium villosum
GCTAGGATAAACATGATTAACAAATTAAATTGCATAAAAGAAAAAAGAAGAAGAAAAAGTAGATGAAGAACGCGAAGAACGCTTCAGAGAAAAGTGTCTTGATCCTCCAAATTGAAAATTACATAATCCAAAATGTCTCCCCTCCTCTCCTACATATGCCCCTAGGGTTCAAAAACCAATTTGGGCTGGGCTTAATTCAGATTGACGGCCCGGCCCGTCTAAAATGCAATATAAAATAATAAAATAAAACTAATTTGGCTTTGGGCCACTTAAATAATTGGGCTTTAATTTAAATTACAAGTCCAATAATGAAATAATATTCCAGCAAAAAACACGTCATCTTGAGCTCAGGTTTAGACCATCTTCCCGTCCGAATTGAGCTTCAGTAGCTGAAATAGCGATTATAGCCCTTCCTGTTAGCTGCAAAACGCAACACGAACGGAGTCAATCGGACATCTGTAGAGTGAGATATGGTCAAAATACGAAAGTAGTGTAAATCTGGAAAATTATGACGAAAATCAATTAAACCCAATTAAAAACTAGAATTCTAATTTAACCCAAAATACCTTTATTTAATTCAAATAAAACCTAAAATTACCAACCAAGAGTAACAAATAAGTGTAATAAAATATGAGTTATCAAATTCCCCACACTTATCTTTTTGCACTCCTGGGCAAAAACTAAAATTAAAAGCAAAGACTAAGATCAACCAATCCTTTCTAACAATTACCAAGCATACATGAAATACACAAAGATCACAAATCTTCACAGCTAAATCAATCAGGACTGAAATTCCCTAATCTCAAATAACAAGATTTGCTAATCTTTGCTGCACATGCCAATTACAGAAAATGGTTTCACACAAGATGCTCTCAATATTTTTCTCTAAGAAGTGTATCAGGTAATCAGTGTATCACTCAAATCTACTCAAGAAAATCAATCTACCATAGGCTTGCTCAAATTCTACTTCTCCACTGCTACTAACACATGCATGCACAAATCAAGAGGGCTTTATGCAGGGTTGTAATGGGGCTGAGGTGAAGGTATGGATGAAATATGGGGAAAGAAAGTTAAACACCCTGGAAATCTACAAGAGCAAGGGTTGAGAACTTACACAAAGATAATGAAAAGATAAAAATAAACACACTTTTTTTCTTTTCTTTTTTTTTCTATTTTCTTTTTCTTTTTTTTTTCTTTTTGCTTTTTCTATTTTTTTTCTTATAACATAGAAGAACCACATAGCAGAGAAAAGAATCACATTGTCACCCCCCACACTTAAACTTTTGCACGCCTCGGGCAAACCCCCACACTTAAACACAAATCATAGTGAAAACCATTGCTCAGTAAATCTCCAGGGTGTGGAATTAATTGGTTTTTTTTTCTTTTTTTTCACTTAGACTTGTAATGTGGCTAAAGAAATAAAGGATATAAAGGCTCAAAGGGGCTCACCAAGGGATAATAATGTAAGGGATGGCTATCTGGCTAAAGTGGGTAAAGAAAGAAATGAATGCCTCAATCATATTCATGCATGTAAGTGAAAAATGCAGTTTCAAAAAGAATCAGAGCAAGTTCTAGAGAGCAAAGATCAAGAGTAGAAGCACACAAGAACGAAAGCATGGCCAGAAGATATGCCATGTATATAGGCTCAAAACCTCACAAGGGGTAACCAAATCATGCAATCAGCATCACAGCATCAATCAACAAGTATTGCAATCCAAGAATTGAGATCAAAGCCTAATAGACTTTACTATAAAACATTGTGATCTAATTCTACTCCATGTAACACTCAATAATAACCAGAAAGAAGAGGAAAATCTACCTATGAAAGTCAAAAACTAAAAAAAAGAAAGAAAAAGAAAAATGCAAATAACAGAAAGAAAAGAAAAAAAGGGAAGAAGACTCCCTGGAGGAGGATAAACAGCATCAGTGAGTAGAGCCTCTGTCTCCACAGGTTGCTTCTGGGGTCCTTCATGAACAACTTTGAGGTGATGACCAATCATTGTGCAACTCTTCCCCATCTGCTTATCACGCAACTTTGGGGGCTTTCTTTTATGTATGCATTTCTTCTTCTCTTGATCCTTTCTTCCAACCTTACGCAAACTTTTCTGCATACTAAAAATAGAGGAAGAAATTTTTTGTACCCATTTCATCTTGGGTCCATGAGAGTTAGGATCAAAATCATTACCAGAATGGGGAGTCTTGCCTAACTTCACACTTAGTACAAATTCAGAATCATTAATAGGTAGGTCAGAATCCACAGGTAATGCACAATCATTAATCAATTCAGAATCAACCTTACCAACCACATCATGAATCACATTTATGCATGAAACTGAATGCTCAACTTGAACCTTAGAATGCTTCATGGAATCAAATATGCTAAAATGTAAAATGCTATCACCAAATTCCATGGATAGAGTCCCAGCATGCACATCTAATTTGGTCCTTGCAGTTTTCAAAAAGGGCCTCCCAAGTATGATTGGGGGCGTACTTAGGAGACTCACCCTCCATATCTAAAATGTAAAAGTCAGCAGGAAATATCAGGTTATTTACTCTGACTAAAACATTTTCAATTAAACAAGAAGGGTGAGCATTGCTCCTATTGGCTAACTGGATAGTAACACCAGTAGCACGCAAAGAATCAAGACCAAGGGACTTGTAAACAGACTCAGGTATGACTTTAATGGAAACACCTAAGTCTAGCATGCAATCATCAAATATAGAACTTCCTCTAATGCAGTGAATAGTAAATGTTCCTAGATCTTTGCATTTCTCAGGCATGGGATGGATGAGGGCTGATACATTATGGCTCACGTTAACTAGCTCGTCCCCCTTCAGTCGCCTCTTATTGATGCATAATTCTTTTAGGAATTTGGCATATTTTGGAATCTGCTTGATTGCATCTAAGAGAGGAATGTTAACTTCAACCTTCCTGAATGTGTCTAGTAACTCCTTCTCTTGTGCTATTTCTGCCAATTTCCTGGAATTGATGGCCCTTTGAGGGAAGGGAAGCGGAACAGAGAACTCAGGTTCATTGTCAAGTTTTCGCTTCTCTTGCACTGTCTTATTTTTTTCCAATGCTAGTTCATCCACAACTGTAGCTTGTCGGGGCTCATGCAGTTGCTTGCCTGACCTTAGAGATATAGCACTGGCAATTGCATTCCCTTTTGGTTTTGGAACTGTTTGCGGAGGAAGAAAAATGCTGGAACTTTGAGGTTGAACCTGACTCATTGATGTTGCCAACTGCCTAATCTGTGTTTGCAGGTTCTGAATTGTAGATTCAGTCTGCTGCTGAAATTGCAAGTTACTCGTCGCCATCTGTTTCACCAAATCTTCTAGTGAAGGACCGCAATTGATTTGTTGTTGGGCTAGTGGCTCCTGTTGCAAATGTTGTGGAGGTACAGCCTGCTGGAAATTTTGCCTCTGTTGATAAGGAGGAAGGCTCTGCTGGTTCAGGTTCTGATTCCAATTCAAGTGGGGATTCCAGCGAGGATCGTAAGTATTAGAAAAGGGATTGTATTGCTGCTGCTGATACTGCAATTTTCCTGGAAAAACTCCTACTACAGCTACTGTCTGGTCAACTAGAGGGATGCTATCATGAAAGGAAGGGCAGACATCCGTGGGATGAAGAGGATCACAGTAGATACCACACAAGTTGCTCATCTGTGGAGTGGGAGGCTGCACTATCTGTGTTACTGCCAATTGTCTCACCAACGAGTTTAACTCTTCAAGCTTATTTTCAATTCTTTGATTATTCATGCTTGATGCTACTGTAGAAGCTGCTGAGGATTGGACTGTGGATGTTTGCACTAGGGTATGCTCAGAAAATAGAAACATACAAAAATGGATAATTCAAAAACAATTTTTTTTTTGTTTTTTTTTTTTTTAAACAGAAACAGAAAACGAAAATTAAAAGAAAATTAAAATAAAAGAGAATTAAAAAAAAAATTAAGGAGAATTAAAGAACATTAATTTTTTTTTAAACTCTGTAACAGAAACGGAAATTAAAAAGAAAACTGAAACAGAAAATATAATTCAAATGAAAACTGAAACAGCAACGAAAATTAAAGAGAATTAAAATGAAAACTGAAACTGAAACGAAAATTAAAAGAAAATTCAAATTTTTTTTTTTTTTTTTTTTTAGAAACAGAAACGATTTAGACCGATGCAATTTCCCCGGCAACGGCGCCAAATTTGACACGAGCTGTCGAACTCGTGCAAATTAAAAATTATTTTATTTAGGGTTCAGAAAATTTGCAGTAAAGTGGAAACCCTAAGTCGTCTCTCAAGGAAATTGTTTGGGTGAAAATCGTTGCTGAAAATAGAAAATAAAAGGGGGGTTTTGATTTCAGTTTGAATAATTTAAAAGACAAAATATAAAATTGGGATTAAAATTCGTAATTCAAAATTAACCAACCTAAGGTTAGGGTTCCATGGACGTCCTTCATTGGATAAAAATTACCAAATTCACAATTGATCTCAATTGAATCAGAATCCTTATTTTCAATTGAGAACAATCGGATCATCAAATCTGATGATTATCCCTTTTCCATGATCACAATCGCGAACCTCAGATCGAATATCCACAATCGCACGATATCGATCTGAGTTAGGAAAAGAAACAAATCTGGTTAAAGAATTAGAAAAATTACCAAATTCACGATTAATCCCAATTGAATCAGAATCCTTATTTCCAATTGAGGTTAATCGGATCATCAAATCTGATGATCATTCTTCACCCATAATCGCAATCGCGAACCTCAGATCGAATATCCACAATCGCACGATATTGATCTGAGTTAGGGTAAAGAAATAAATCTGGTTAGAGATTGATCGCAGATCCTCTAAACAGATCCATGGAATCTCTTCCCCTTAGGTTGATTAAAAAGGGGGTTTAGCCTAGCATGGCTAGGATAAACATGATTACAAATTAAATTGCATAAAAGAAAAAAGAAGAAGAAAAAGTAGATGAAGAACGCGAAGAACGCTTCAGAGAAAAGTGTCTTGATCCTCCAAATTGAAAATTACATAATCCAAAATGTTTCCCCTCCTCTCCTACATATGCCCCTAGGGTTCAAAAACCAATTTGGGCTGGGCTTAATTCAGATCGGCCCGGCCCATTCGTCTAAAATGCAATATAAAATAATAAAATAAAACTAATTTGGCTTTGGGCCACTTAAATAATTGGGCTTTAATTTAAATTACAAGTCCAATAATGAAATAATATTCCAGCAAAAAACACGTCATCTTGAGCTCAGGTTTAGACCATCTTCCCGTCCGAATTGAGCTTCAGTAGCTGAAATAGCGATTATAGCCCTTCCTGTTAGCTGCAAAACGCAACACGAACGGAGTCAATCGGACATCTTTAGAGTGAGATATGGTCAAAATACGAAAGTAGTGTAAATCTGGAAAATTATGACGAAAATCAATTAAACCCAATTAAAAACTAGAATTCTAATTTAACCCAAAATACCTTTATTTAATTCAAATAAAACCTAAAATTACCAACCAAGAGTAACAAATAAGTGTAATAAAATATGAGTTATCACTGAACCTAAAGTCTCATATCACGATCATTATATTTTTGTTTTATCCTTTATTGGATAATAATATGTGATTTATTATTTTTCATATTAAAATATTTGAAACTTTTATCATGCTTTTTAGATATTTGAGTATGTTTATAATTTTTTAATATAAATTATAAAATTGCTTATAATTACCGGGTCATGCGGTTGGGCCAGTGACCCACTAGTTGAACTAGTGACCTGGTTGAACCAGTGAGTCAATGACCCAGTACCTCAACCGGATCAATGACCGGACCGATTTTAATAAGATAGGTTTGGACTAAAAGTGTTGTTGTTGATGTTGATATTATTTTTTTTTTTGGTAAGTAAATGTTGATATTATTTGGAAAAGGAAGGTGCTCGCCTTTGTGGGAATTTTTTAACATGGTCTAAGACCACCGTAATCCTTCCACTAAAAAATTAAGACACTAAAAAATTAACACATGGACAATTTTTATTTTATTTTTCCTTCTCTCACCTCTCTCTCTCTCCTTAATTTTTTCTTTTCTTTTTCTCTCTCCCTCCAAAAAAGTGCTTTTTGCTCTGGGACCACCGAAATATTGCTCGTCTTTGTGGCCTAGGTAGACTCGAGAGGGACCAATAGTGTCCAAGGCTGGACTGGGAGCACACTAAGGAATCCAATTCTGCCAAACTATTTTTTTTTTTTAATATTTTAATAAATTCATGGTTTCGCAATTAGTTTGATTCAAGGATTAAAGTTACTGCAAAATTATACTATTTACGACCCTTTATTTTAGATCATTTTCAACAAAGAATGCTAATATTAACATTTGAGTTTTATGTTTCTTCATTTAATCCTTTTGTCTTTGTGGATGTTAAAATATTAAAACGAAAAAAAAAAAATGAGAGTTTTACAATATAGGTATTTCCTAGAATTATTATAAAGAAAAAAGCACACACCCGTAAATGCATTATAGATAGCATTCAGCTGAAACAGAAAGGACAAAAATCATCCAATGGAGCATGTAAGGTTGGGTATTGGCGGGAACTGAAGTGTTCTTACCATTGACTAGAGTTGCAGTTTGCACCTTTCCTTCATGATAAGAGGTTTATATCCAGTTGACAACTTCTATATTGTAAAGAATCAATTTAACCCAAAAATTTAAGTTATTGGGTCCGGCTACATTAATAGTTTTATATAACTCTCACACACATTCCCCACACGAAAGTCCGTTGAACTTGAAGGATGGACAATTCACAGGCTCACCTACACACACCCCCACACGAAAGTCCGTTGAACTTGAAAGATGGACAATGGACAGGCTCACCTATCTGTACTAAGAAACTCCACAATACTAAACTAATTATTAATTAAATGGATGCGGTGAGAATCGAACCTGTGACATGAGGCTTTGGTACCATGTAAATAACTATTTCAACCCAACACCTTAAGTTTTGGATTGAATTGGTTCTTTACATATATGATAATAATGATATAAAAGGAAAAGCCATTGGGGAATAGAAAATGAGCACTAAGCAGCAACCAAGCAAACTACACGGTTTTTCAGTTACAAGGACTCAGCATCAGGAAGATCAATATATAGGTTTGTCAAATATTTAACTATGCCAGTTTCACTAGTGCCTGCATCAGTGTCCATATTGGCACATGTGGTTGTATATATATATATATATATATATATATATATATATATATATATATATATATCTATATATCATCAGTGTCCATATTATATGGACACATCCCAATATATATATATATATATATATATATATATATATATACGAAAAATAAAAAAAGCCACTGTGGGGAATAGAAAATGAGCACTAAGCAGCAACCAAGCAAACTACACGGTTTTTCAGTTACAAGGACTCAGCATCAGGATAGTTATAATATATAGTGTGTTTGTCAAATATTTAACTATGCCAGTTTCACTAGTGCCTGCATCAGTGTCCATATTGGCACATGTGGTTGTATATATATATATATATATAACATATGGTAATATTTCATTCATTCTTCTTATTCAGCTTGTGAGTTGGTCATCTTTGTTTTTGGTCTTTCGTATGAGAAATTATGTTGTAATCCCACTTATATGATTCTCCATTGCAGTGGTTATACTGATAAAGCAAGTTGAGCAAGTATTTATAACATACAGGAGCATTCAATTAAGAAGTTAACTACCTTGTTTGTTTTATGCATGTTAATCATTATATGTTCAGTGAAATGAAATTTCTTGATTTCAGGCATATAGGAACTGGGGTTCATCCGAAATTGATTGAGGCTTACAAAATGGGGTTTGTGGATATCTTAATTGCTGCATCCATGCCAGTCTTGAAAGTGCTACTGATTACTGCACTTGGGTCATATCTTGCTTTAGATAGTATTGATATCTTGGGGACAGATGCTAGGAAGCACTTGAATATTGTGCGTTCTCTATTATCCATGAATTTCTCTCTATTGAAGGGCCGGTTTGGCTCAGCGGTAAACTTGCTTGCCGTGGTGTGTCAGGTCGCGGGTTCGAATCAGTCTCTCTCCAAAAAGGAGGGGAAAGACTGCCTAGAGTATTCCCTTCCCCGGACACTCACGAAGTGGGTATTTGAACCGGGTCGGCCCTTTGTTTGTGTAACACTTGTTTATTAGCTTACTGCCATATTTTTCTATGCATCAACAGGTAGCATTTTATGTATTAAATCCAGCCCTTCTAGCAGCCAATCTAGCCAAGACAATCACATACGATAGTATGGTCAAATTGTGAGTCAGATTAAAAAAAAAAAATTAAAAAAAAATTATCTTAATGATTCCTTGTGTTTCTAGCATTTTCTCCAACGGGATGTTTTATTTGGGAGTAGATCCTCTCATGTGAAAAAGTGGTCATGTGGTCATGTTATTTGATCATAACCACTCATTGATGATGAGATGAGAGAGAGAAAAGTGTATAATTTTTAAATGAGTGGTTGTGACTCCCGTTTTATTTTGAGGCACTTACTTTCAAATGTGTGCTGTAGGTGGTTCATGCCGCTTAATATCCTTATCACGTTTGTTATTGGTTCAATCCTTGGATTGTTGGTTATGCACATAACTAGAGCACCTAAACATCTGAGAGGCCTCATAGTTGGTTGCTGTGCTGCAGGTTTTATTCATTCAGATTAAAAAACCATATTAAAAGAAGAAAAGAATATAAAAAATTCTTTTAATTATGTAAGGTTGTGGGCATAAAAAGAGTTCTTTTTCATTTTCCTATGAACAGGTAACTTAGGGAACTTGCCTCTCATTATAATACCAGCAGTTTGTAAAGAAAGAGGAAGTCCATTTGGGGATCCTGATTCTTGTAGTACGTATGGAATAGCTTATGCTTCACTTTCACTGGCGGTATATATGTTTATTATGTGTGTGACATTGTGATTTTCTCATCCTTTATGGACTCAAACTCATTCTAATTTCTAACCTTTCCTTTTCCTTTATGTGCTTATTGTGACACTTCAGATGGGAAACATTTATTTGTGGACCTATGTATACAATATTGTCAGGGTCTCCTCAAGAAGCACCAGCAATTACTCTAATGCTGTAAGCGAATCCAACAATGAGTCTTGCAGAAAATCCACTGAATCAGACCAGACAAGTTGTTCAGAACCTTTACTTGTATCCCAGGACTTGAATGTGGATCAATATGTACTACCATGCACTACATTTGAAGGAAAAAATGAGGTTTTTTACTGCATAGACAGACTATGAAATCCTAATCTCTCTTTTTATATTTTTGTATATCTAAAACAAGAGAGAGGAGGAAAGAAACCCCTCTTTTTTCTTCATGTATCTGAGTAGTGCTAGGCACTAATGAGGACTAGCCTTGGAGCAGCAATATCATTGTTCCTCGTGATCGGAAGGTCACATGTTCGAGTTCGGAAAACAGTTTTGCAAAAATACAAAGGTAAGGTTGCGTATAATAGACCCCTACCCTTGCAATTTGAGGGGCCTTGTGCACTGGGTTTTCCCTATTATCTGAGTAGTGGTAGGCAGTAATAAAAAATTACTCAGAATTTTGACAAAATTATGCTAAACTCAAACCTGATTGTTGGATAAAGGTAGAGGTCATTCATCCATCAAAGGGTCAATAAACATGGCAGCACATTTTGTCAAAAATTCTGACAAAATAGTTATTCTTGCTATCTAGCATTTTCCTACTTATATTTCTATCTGTAGTTGTTAGATGCTGATAACTAAGGCTTCTTCAACTTGTTACATTACACCATTAATTGGCTACGTTATGATATGGCAGGTGGCAGCTACTACTATTAGCTCGAAGAAGCATTTATGGCTGTTTCTAAGAAAGATTGATCTAAAGAAATCACTTGCTCCCTCGACTATTGGAGCGGTATGGCTTTAAGCCCATGATTATCTGCATTAAAGCCTTGACATTGCCCCCTATCTGCATTAAAGACTAATATGAAGAAATCGCTTCCATGCCCTTGATCAAATGGATAAAATAATGCTAACTTCTACTCCCTTCTCCTAGATCATATAATCAAACATTTGAACTAAGGAAGAAAAAGAGTACACAAAAGGAATTTTTATCCATGGGAAAATAGTCAAAAATAGATATAAACAGCTCTGTACGTACATGCTATAAATTATTTATGGGACCTTATGGTGTAAAAGTTTACACCATTGTAAGAACAATATCCGAATCAAAGATTAATTCTTTCTATATGGGACTGACCACGTGTGTGTGATTGATGCAAATGCCAATAATCTATGCAAAAAACAGTATAAAAAGATTTATGTATTTACCTTTTTCATCAGTATTAAGATTTCTGTGAAGACAACCAAATGATGGTAGCTCAGTTGGCGCCAAGGAACTAGCTCAGTTGGTGCCAAGGAACTGAGTAGGAGCGGATGAGAGCATGTATTCGATCCTCCCCAATACCGTCTTTGGGAGGGGTTTAAAGCCTTAATCCCAGGACCCGCCCCAAATTAGACTAGTCACGAAGCGATGAACCGATTGGAATATCTCCAAAAAAAAGATTTTTGTGAAGGTAGGGGTGTCAAAACAGGCTATGACAAGCGGGTCGACCGGCGACACGACACGAAAATTCGTATTCGAGTCCGTAAAAAAATTCATGTCGTGTTCGTGATGAGAAAATGACCCGCAAAAAAATTGTGCCGTGTGACGTGTCATGTTGTGTCAAATTCGTATTGACCCGTATTTTTAAAATATTATTTTTTATTTTATTTTTTAGATTTAGACCCATTTTTATTTTTTTGTTAATTACAGTTTTGACCCTTAGTTTGCATCATTTGTATCGTGTTAACCCGCAAAAAATTTGTGACGTGTTATGTTGAAGATTTTGACACGAATAAAAGTCTGTGTCATGTTCGTGTCTTATGTATTTGTATCGTGTCAAATTCGTGTTGTGTGGTGTCGATCCGTTTTGACACCCCTACGTGAAGGCGTGCTGACTTATTCATGTGCCACTTTTACTTTCCTCATGACTTGAGAAAGCTTATCTTGTTTCTAACCATACATTAAAGTACCTAAACGTTTAACTACCAGAGCCATGTTGACAAGACAATTCTGAATTCACATGGCTGCTTTCTGAGTACTTATACAGGCTGCATCCTAGTTAAGAGCTGTTCAATTTAACATCGAGTCATTGTCACTCTTTGACTAAACTGCAGCCTTTTCTTTTATTCATTCTGTGTAGATTGTTGGATTTATAGTTGGATTGGTCCCTCAGACGCGGCAGGTTTTGATAGGCAATGAAGCTCCATTACGTGTGATTCAGGATTCAGCTTCCCTCTTAGGGTACAAAACTTTATTCTTTTCTGTTATGTATATGAATTGCAATGATTTTGCAACCACAAAGATGCAGCAAACTCCAGATAAAATGGCAATGATACATTCATATTATCCGTTTCTTTGAGTAGTGTGATTCCATTGAGTCATTGCTCAAGTGGCTTCATCCACTTCTTTTTTGTTTTCTCTTCCTGATAATTTTGGTAAAATACTCCTTTTAATAAAGGTACTCGAAAATCGCACGCCCTCTTTTTTCTTTTTCCTTTTAATAAATGTCTCTTTATGTCTTCAGAGATGCAGCCATTCCTTCTCTCACTTTGATAGTTGGGGCAAATCTCCTTAAAGGTGATTTTTGAACTTTGAACTTCTCTTCATATATAGCATTGTAAGAAGCTGACAGTGGCTTGATTTGTGTCAGGTTTGCAAGGATCGGGAATCCAGAAATCCATCATTATTGGCATTATCATTTCAAGATATATCATCTTGCCTGTATCAGGAATCTTTATTGTTAAATGGGCAGTTCAACTTGGTTTTGTGCAGTCAGATTCATTGTACCTCTTTGTTCTTATGATTCAGTATGCAGTTCCACCTGCCATGAACATAGGTGCTTGTCAATCTCATGCTGAAATATTTCTTGTGCTTTTTCTCCAATAATGAAACTCTTGGCATTTAACACTGAACTTTGATTTCATCTGGCAATAAATTTTTCATGCTATTATATGCAGGAGCAATCACTCAGTTGTTTGGGACAGGAGAGAATGAATGTTCTGTTATCCTGCTGTGGACTTACCTCTTGGCTTCAATCTCACTAACTTTTTGGTCATCTTATTTCATGTGGCTTGTGTCATGAACTTCAGGTCAAGATTAGTTTGGGATCGAGTCTCGAACTTATTTAATGTTACATGTTGTTTTACCAGAACTATCTTCAGATCTGGTCACTACTATTTGTTCTATTTCAGTTCCATAGTTTCAAGTGAATTCAAAATTTTAATATTATTATGCTTATTTAATTGTAACTAAAGTTACAAATTTAATATAAACACTTTACGTGCATAGAGTATAATGATAGTGAAGAATGTTCAAACTTTCTAACAGGGTAGACATCTACAGATATTGGCTGTCTAATAAAATGATCATTCAGTGTATGCAATAATGAATTAGGTCTAGTTTTGTGTAATACTATAAGGTCAAAGTATAACACATGTATTATTAACAAAACTAAATATTGATGGCATAATAGAGAAAGAAACAGAAAGTCTTCTTCTAAATGGAAAAAAATTACTGTAGAACAAGACTGAATCTCATGGATGTCAATATCTGAAATATTTTGTACATGTTCGGGACTAAGGTTCTTTGCAGCAGCAACCTTCTTTGCAACCTCATGTAAACTATAAAGCATCCATTGCCACACTATATGTCATAACTTCTTGGCGAAGAGTATCATAACGAACAGCAAAAGACTCCTGAGAATTATTTTGCAATCCAAGAGTGTGTTCATCCACTTCAGCATTTCTTGTCCACTGTTTTAAGATGTAATGAGATGGAAGAGTTCGAACATTGGTGAGTCTGAAAACTGTTAAATGTGCCCACAAATGATACCTGCAAATTCAAATATTTGGCTGCAGCAACTAGCTTTCTTTTCGAAAACATTGAACCTGACAAAATTTGCCTTGTGGTACTCCCCAAATTTTGCCACCCTATACATAGTTTCTCATCTTGTATCATGAATAATGGTAGCAGGATATGACTGAGTTCCTTGCGGCAATGACCTTTAATTTTGGAGAAATATTCTAGTCTTGGCTTTTGGTTGTCAAAAATTAGAAAAACGTCTGCCCTTCAAGACTTCTTTGATAATTCAGCAAATAAGGGTACACTTCAAATAAAAATTTACAAAATCCATGCCAACTTTCTACTCACTTCTGCATCAATTTATATAGAACCAGATTTAAATTCTGAAAAAGAATTTTCCTCCCCATAATGATTCTATCCAGATTCAATTTTAAAATATTGATTTCTCACCATGTCTTCTGTCCTCCCCCACTTTCTCCTACTCCAGATTAAGTGTTTGGAAACGTCTTCATCGGTTGCATACTATTGAAAATTGCCACAACTGAATGCCATTAGTCTCCCTTAGAAGAAGCTGAAAATTGCATACTATCCCTTTCCCAAGATATCATCCAAGATACGGATTGGTCCCATATGACCCAAATTGTTAAAGAAGCCTCGAACTAACACATCCCAAGTGGCAATATTAGGAAAGATTCCTTCATTTATCATTTTATGAAGATACACAATTGCCTCTTCAATGCCTAACCAATTACAGATACCCCACAAAAGACTAGTATGTGCTATTATGTTCGGACACAATTCCTTTCCTGCAGTAATTTTATCCAAAAGCTGGGTGGCAGTACTAACCTTACCCGCCTTACAGTATGCATTAATAATTATATTAACCGTAATGGAATCTGGCTTTACTCCATTTACCAACATTTTCCCCAAAAGCTGCAAAACCCGTTCTTGCATTCCATGACAAGAAAATCCATACATAATAGTGTTATAAGTGACAGAATTAAGCTCCATCTTCTTTTCTTCCAACTCCCTTATAAGTCCACAAGCTTCTCTGAATCTGTTCACCCTAAACAGACCATCCAACAACTCATTATATGTTCTGATATTAGGCAAACAATCATATTTCTCCATCTGATCAAGCAGACGTACTGCCCATTCTACTCTTCCACCACCACATAAGCCCTTGATAAATGTGTTGAATGTAACAACAGTTGGAGGGCAACCATCACTAATCATATTATCAATAAGATGATAAGCTTGGTCAAACATAGAGTTCTGACAAAGGACATCAACCATGGAGGTGTATACCACAACATTAGGATGGCAACCACAATTTATCATCCTGTTCCATATTTCAGAAGCACCTAGCAAATTCCCAGACTTTGCAAACCCGTATATAAGAGTGCTATATGTGGTCACATTTGGATGGCAAAAGACTTTCTCCATCTGATTACAAATAGATATAGCCTCAGCCATATTCCCATTGGAGCAAAGACCATAGATGAGAGTGTTGTATGAGACAACATTGGCTGTAACTCCCTCCCGAATCATAAGATTCCACAAGCCAAGAGCATCACCAAGTCTCCCTCCCGAGAAATAACCTTTTAACAAGGAAGTAAACGTATGAACATTGGGGCTGCATCCTTTCATAAGCATTTGGGCAAAAACTGCAAGAGACAGGTCAACATTCCCCATATCAGAAAGACAACTAATAATAGTAGAGTAACTAACAACATTTGGGTCAATACCCTTATCCACCATCTCACTCATCAAATCAAAGGCCTCCTTAATTTTGTATTCTTTGCACACTCCATTGATCAAAGCATTATAAACAGGCACCACAGGTGCAAACCTCATAGCTAGCTCCTTTGCTTCCTCTACCTGACCAAACTTACACATAGAAGAGATTATAGTCGTGTAGCTCACAGCATCCGGAGTACAACCCTTATTCGACATTTCTACAAGCAACTTGCAAGCACCATCTACCTTCCCATTCTTACACAAAGCCTTGAGAAGGATGTTATATGTAAACACATTTGGCTCCAATCCTTCCCCCTTCATGTTGTTATAAACAGGACTAATCATCTTAAACCTATTTTCACCAAGCAAGGCATCCAACAAGTGATTATATATCTTGACAGTGGGTTTACACCCAAATTCCCTGATCCTATAAAACATCTTTAAAGCTTGATCAGCCAACCTTGCTCTCCTATAGGAATTCATCACACATATGAACAAATCTTCAGAACAAGCTATCCCTTCAATCTTCATCTGTTGCAAGAGATATTGAACCCCATCCATTTCACAATTTCTCCCAAGCTTCTCAATCATAACATGGTATGTCAAATGGGTGTGTTTGAAAGCTCTAGAATTGGCCAAGGATTTGAAGTATTCAAGGGACAACACAATATCTTGCTCATGTTTCAAAACCTTCACCACATGGGACTCTTGAACAGGAGAGGTTTGGGGTTGGGGTTGTTGTTTATCAAGATTGAAAATTGGGTTTGTGTTGAGCACAAATGGGATTGAAGGTTTACGCAATTTCAACAATAAGGAACACCCATCTCTTAAATACATAGTTATGTTACAATCAAAATCAAAAGCTTTAAACTTTGGATGAGAGAAAATAGACTATAAGCTTAAAAGGCTCAACACATCATGTTTTCCAGTTCCAAAGTTTGAAAGCAATTAAGAAATATCACCTTCAAATCAAGAGATTGCGATAATGCACGTCTAATTACACTGTTGCGATTAGTAGCTGTAGAAATGAGTGTGTGTCGGTATAAGGTGAAAAATCGAATTAGGGCACTCGTTTGAAGAGTAATATTCTTTAATACCAAAATTTTCTATTACCAATTTACTACCAATCTAATCACCATTGGATCAGCATTATTTTTTTTTTTTCTTTTTTTTAAAAAATTAACATTCTCTCATTGATTCAATGATAATTAGATAGATAGTAAGTTAATAGTAAAAAAAATTAGTAATAAGAATATCCTTCTTTTATTTTAAGGGAAACTTCAAAAAAACCCTTTACAAATTTCTTGAGAATCACTTATCCCTTCCCAAGAATTTTAATTATTTATCCCCTTATTTAAATTTTTTTATCATTTATCCCATAACCTAATTTTTAATCCAAAAATACAATTAACATTGTTAATTAAGTTTTATAAAAAAATTAACAATGTTAATTGCATTTTTGGATGAAAAATTAAGTTATGGGATAAATGATAAAAAAAAATTAAGTGGGGAAATAAATGATTAAGATTTTTGGGGAGGGGTAATTGATTCTGAAGAAATTTCTAGAGATTTTTTTTGAAGTTTCCCTTTGTTTTAAACTATGAAAGCAATTAAATTCTTAATTACCAAAATTATGAGCTCTGCTTTAACCGGTGATGACGGTTGATACTGCAATCTGCTCCTGTTCCTAACAACTGAAAAAGAAAATTAGAAGAGAATTTGGAAAATAAACCCTATTATGTTTAATTTTAATATTATTATATCATGCAATAAATATAACTCGTTCATTTATAAACTAATAATCATACTTTAATGAAGAAACTTGTACAATGAAAAAATAAAAATTATGACGATTGATTTATCATTAGATATGAGATTCATCACATAGTATTATGATGTAAAACTTAGAAGAGAATCCTAATAATATCATGATGACTAATGAGTGATGATTTTTTCAATAGACGATTAGTGATGGATTTAAATTTTATTAATTAGATTAATATTTTATAACACTTCTAATTTTAATTTTGTTATATGTTATTATATAAATTTAATTACATCAGCAATTTATTTATTGCGAAGGGTAAGGTGTATATCATTAAGAGAGAGAAAAAGATAGATAAAAGAGGAGAGAAAATTGACAAAAGAAATAAGATGTGGGTCTCACCTCTTTATCAGGGTGGAAGGATATAAGTTGTGTAATTTAATAAAAATGGTCATCTTTGACATGACACAACAGAAATAACACGTAAAATAGGATTAAAACGATAATTTACAAAAAAAATTAAAAATATCTATCGAAATTAAAAAAAGTTAAAAAATATTAAAAAATTAAAAATAAAATAATAAAAAAATAGGGTCACACAAACACAAATACATCAACACGAGTGACACAAATTTTGTACGTCATTTTTTCCAACACGAATACAGATAAGAATTTTTTTTTTTTTTTTCTGGTTAACCCAAAACAGGAATTTTCGGGTGATGTCAAAACCTATATTCACACCCTTAATTATACGCACAGGTTTGGATGGTGGTGCCCTAGAACGCGAAAGAAACACTGAACGAAATCAAATGGCAAACACAGCACGGTTACAAGGAGATTCAGCGAGACTTTTCAGTGAAGGGATTGGGTTGGTTCTGTATCGGTGGTCGGCACTTCGAACCGCCGTTGAGAACGAGTGGGGCGGCCGCGAGTCACGACTCAAAGCCGATCAACTCGCCGCCGATCTACTTTCCTGGTTCACTCAATCCAAAGGTATAAACTCAGAGCCATTGATAACTTTTTTCATTTGCTAAATAATAGAGATACGTGTTGGGTCCAAACTTGATCTTACATAATATTATGGTCTTAGTAGATGCTGAGTTTTTCTTCCTGTTAGTGTATACTTTAAACTTTTGTAAACTCTATTGTGAAGTGTAATAGCGTGGTCTTAGTTGTAGCGGCTGACTTTAAAACTCTAATGCAAACTAGCCTAGCGCTTTCAGTTCTTTTAAAATGATGCTCGCTCTGGGAAATTTCCCTGCTTTTCTATTAAGATAGTATTGGAGATGGAGAATTTATGTAGTTGTCCCATAGAAGTTAATTGCGACGTAATAGCGCCGCGAGTTGCCCCGTATGGGCGTTGCGGTGCCTCACCAGTCACCGCAAGAAACCGCTCCGCGCCGTATCGGAATGCAACAGCAGCCATTGCAATCGCAAATCGCGGCGATATTGCTGTCAGAAGGCAAAATGTCAATTTTGTCCTAAATTTAAATGTGTAACGGAAAAACTTTAAGTGTTTTTTAGTCTATTTGCGTCTCTCTATGTCACCCTGCTATCTTTGTCTTTAAAGAATGTTTCTTTTTGTCATTACTGTCGTATATCTATTCCGTTATTTCCGCAACCGCAACCCGCTATAACGCTATAGCATTCTTCGGGGTTGGCCGCGACATGCCGCAATCCTCATTTGATAACTTTGAGTTGTCCCAATTCCCAAGTGTATTAAATTAAGCGCTGCTAGTTGTAAAAAGTTTGTGACGTGTAACATTGCAAATGTTGTATACTTATGCATTGTTGCAAATGATTCATTATTACATTACAGACAGCTATGAAGCACCGACTCCGATACGGCGTTTTCAATACGTTCCCAATACGTTCTCGATACAACCGTTAATTCGTCGATACGATACAATACGTTTCCGATACGCGTATTTGATACGTTGGAAAAATAAATTCGGAGTATCGGTGCTTCATAGACAGACAATACATATTGGTATATTGCTTTTAGTTTTAACTCTGTAACATGTAATACATGACAAAGCACATGATTTGCTCAAGTTTATCAATTTCACCATGATATCTAAAAGTTTAGCAAAGGTATTAAATCATACTTTTATTTATTTATTTACATCTGATTTTATTTATTGTTGGTGCTCAGAGCCACTTTATATCGATGACTTAGAAAGCATACTCGATGAAGGAATGCTTTCTCTCAACGTAGAGGTTGAAGATGGCAGCATTGAAGAGGTATTTTTTATTTATTTATTTTTATTATTATTTTGAAAGAATTTATGTATCCCTAAGACAGTTTTGAATTATGTTCTGTTGTCCATATCAATTATTCATGAATTGAAACTTAAATAATGTCCCCTATGGATTGTATAAATTTTCGTGGCTGATAGTTACTTGTTACTGATATATGTATGTTTTTGCGACGCTCAGTTTTTCTTAATTGAAATATCCATGTTCATGATTTTTGTAGGTAGCTGAAAATCTAATGGTTATGCATGAAGAGTGCTTACAAGGTAATTCTAGGTCTATCGAGATTCTCAGGGAAGCCAATCTTAAGCAAGCTGCTCATCCTCAAGTAACGCAGGTAAATTTTAACTGTTTTATAGTTAGATTCAAAATGTCGAATTTCTGGGGTTATATAGGATTACTTTTCCAATTTCTATATGATGGGTTGTGTTAGGAGGGAGGAAAATTTAAGTTTTTATTTGATGTGATTAATGATTTTGGTATGTCAAGACCATATTGAGTAATGTATTGTTTATAGTATTTTTGTTATATGGGGTTGGATTGAAAGGGAGTTTCTTCTTCTTTGTCTTCTATTTAGAAATTTCTTACCTAGTCTATATCTGATCAATTTTCGGATGCAACCTCTAAAGAAGATTAGGCCTCAAACCAGTAACAAGTTGAAACCATTTAGCTGAAGGAAACAATTCTCCTATGTCAGAACATCCTGCAAGTCCTACTCCTTCTTGTCAATTCTTCTTGGACTTTGCTTTTTTTGCCAAAAGTAGCCCTTGGAATGATAATATATGTTGTTAAAATTACTGCTTGAGTAAGATTGATGGGAGATCCTTTCTGTGAATCAATCCTTTTGATGAGATTGGTGAGCTCTTCTTCTCTTATTGGCTTAAATGAATTAACATGCTTTTGAGTTAAAAGCTCCGTTATGCATATTTTTCGTAGCTGTCTCCAATAATTTCCTTAAGGTGCAAAAGCAATATTTGTAGATTCATAAGACAATATTTTTGTAGATATAAGTTGAGGCCTTGACGCAAAGATGACATCATGGGTTTTCATCACCTCCCTAGCATACTATGGTGAGGAAACAACATTTGTGAAGACCTCTCCAAGTTGTAGATGCATCAAGGGTCCATGTATTTTGGTGTGGTGTGTGTGTAACAAGATGACATATATTTCCTATAATAGGCAGCTTCCATGGCCCTGGGGGTATATTTGGAGTTGAGTCAGTTTTCTTCAGACCTCTCCATATTTTTAGTGCCACAAACATGAAGTGTATCAAGGGGATAATGGTTAATAAGTGAAGCGTTCAAAAATCCAAGGAGATAAAACCAACCAGGATGTTGGACTAAAGACCTGCTTGTTTGACAAGATAAAGGTTATTGATGGTGGACAGGGAGGGAGAACCGAATAAATGATGAAAGTTGGCTTGCTATTTAGTTTCTGCCTGACTCAAAAGTAAATTAATGCAAGAAATCTGCCTTCCTTAAGAGAAGATAAACTCTTTAACTACAAAGAATAAACATAATGAAACACAATTCAGGCATTTCCGTAGCTTTTGATAAGTAGCAAGGATTTATGATGATTTCACATCCATAAATTTATAGCATATAATAATTACCAAACACAAACCACATTAAGATCTTAGACAAGCTATAGTGCATGGACTGGAAAGTATACCACAGCTTGGAAACATCATGCACTCTTAACATATGATTCTCCCTCCAAAATTGAATACGAGAACTAGAAATTGTGTGCAGTAGGAGTTAGCTTCCAAAGCTTTAGAACTTGAGGAATATGGAGCCAAGAGCTGAGTATGTGAAGAAACCCGGTATGATTTTATTTCTTAGCAATCTATTCCTAATTAACAGCTTCTCCCGCTAAAGGGGAGTCAAGCATGATTAACAAGGGAAGGGGCCAATCCTATAAGGCCCTACGCAGTGTACAGCCACATAACAGTTGTAGTCCTGTCAATATTTTCCTCCAAATCTTTCATACAGGAATAAAAAAAAACCTTCAAAATTGTACTACAATTACAAACAATTTTCTTATTGTGAAGGTAACTATAGTATGCCTTTTGAGGCCAAATTTAGTGGAAAGATCATCATTTTTATTCCTGTAGTCAATAGCCTAAGACTGACTAAAAGAGAGTTCTACATTTATGTTGGCTGTTATCACCAACATAAATCAAGATGATGGCAAGAGTTTAGGACAGACACCAACCCCTATTACACCACCATAAAAGTTCAGGAAGGATTAGCATCTCTACCCTTTCTAACACACTAAACAAGAGATATTGTAAGGATACCATAGATACAAAAGAAGTCAATCAAGGACAGATGTAAAGGGGCTAGCAGATGGGGTAATGCCAGCTCCAAGCCTCAACACCTTCATTTTAGATTTTTTTTTTCTGAAAATTTTCCATGCAATTTAATGCTTAGCAAATCCGATTTCAAGTTCTTGGCTCCACCTCAACCCTCTACATGATCGTTTGGACACGCATCAAACTTGTAAACTATGAAAAGAAAAACACTTTTAATGCCTGTATACTTCCTTGTTTCAAGGAAGCTCATGTTAGTAGGGGGATAAACCCTGCTACTATTTCTGGCTTGATTGTGTTATAATTTTTTGAGAATTGCAGGAGATTATTTATCTTAAGGGACTGAATCTCATTCAGGCTTCTTTGCCTACAATTTTGCTTCTGTTACCAGTTATTACTTTGTAACCCCACCAACACCCCCTTCTCCTTGAAAAAAAAAACACAATGTGAACAACTTTTCTGTTAATCTCTCCTAACTTGGGACTAGATTATGGTATTGTCACTCTGTTATATATTATTACTGAGCACGTTGGGTTGATGATGCACATTTTCCCTTGTTTACATATGTCCTAAGTACAATTAGATGATCATCAACTTCCCTTGAATTGGAAAGGAGTAATAATGTTAGACATTTATGATGTGCTAGATTGTAAATGATGACGAAGAAGATGAAGATGAAGATGATGATGAGAACAGTATCGGGGTTGATAATTCTTCAAACATGGATCTGGACATTCCTAAATCCGAATCAAAGTTGAATTCGGTGAACAAGCCAGTTAATGGGCCTCTGACAAAGGTTTCAGGTGAAGCAGATGATGGATGGGTTGTAGTTTCAAACAAAAAAAATAAAGGTAGAAAAAATTAGATGAAAAATCATTTAAAATTTTCTGTTTTAAAGATATGTAGTCTTCCTCTGTTTTCTTGTGCTTTTTGAGGTATTGCAAACCTTCTTGAGGTGTGTAACTATGTATCCGGATTTTTTGTTTCCTTATTTAAAGTAATCTATCTGAGTTCTTTAGAAGAAAAAAGATAGGCATATATTTTGGGAAATCCTGCATCACTTTTTTTTTTTTTTGTATGTTTGTAGTTTGCTGGAAACACTACATTGTTTCACAGCGTAATAAGCTATTCACATTTACAAAAGTAGCATTTAAAATGTGGGAACCAATTAGCAGGACTCTGAACACACTTAGCTAAATAAGCTTAAATGGGCATTGCCAAAATGCTTTATAACTAATCTGTGTCTAAACTTTGTCACCAGTCACCAGCTACATCAGTTCTCAGATGAATTTTTCCTTCTATTTATCATATATGCATGTAACTGTTGCAGTTACATTTATGCTTTCTGTTGTAACAGTAAAAGCTTAGTTGGTAGAATTTAGGTGGAAGTTTTTGAATAAATCTTTGGTTTACTTTTTCACCGCATCCTACCAATGAAAATATTACACATCACCTAAATTTTTATTTTTTTTCTGTTAAATTTTTTCTCTCTCCTATGACATGAGCTGATGAGAGATACATCAGCAGTATGTACTGATTGATTCAATTTTTCAAGCCATGATTCACTTTTTTCGAATATAGGATAAGAACCTTAAAAATAAGGGAAAAATTTTGAAGTTTTTTTTTTTTCACCGCCAATAGCTTCTTTATCCTGATATTAGCAGTATGACTGATTGACAATTTTTATGATTCACTTTTTTCAATATCGTAAGAACTTAAAAATAAATATTGAGGTATGACCTTGCTCTGCGCCTATCAAATTGGAGGTTTTAATTTTTTTTGTCAATTTTTCAGAAAACACCATTTGGAATTTATAGAAGCAACCATAGCATGATACTCTTGTATTAGAATAAATTCATAGATACAACAATCTCATATCCCCTTCATCACCAGTATTCACTCCTTTCTCACAACACAAGTAACACTTGTCCTTATATTTGGGGTTCCTTTAATTTATTTATTTGTTTGTTTATTTTAAATGAGTGTGTCTTGCCTGTTTTATGCACCTTTCAAAAATATGATATGGGATATCACCAAGCTTCTTTGCTAGCTCACTAGAATTCTGATATTTCAAAAATTAATTGATATCCTGTGAGATTCTTGGATTTTAACATTTCATTAAATATTTCAATTAACTTGATATTTTAAAATGTTATATATTGTGAGAAACACTACATTGGAAACTATGTTTTACAATAAAATTTTCTTGATTCCAATTTTAGCTCAACAACACAAACAACTTAGCATTAGGTGACAACCATGAGCAGTTCTCAAATTAAGTGTGATGCCAATGCTTGGTTCTAATAAGTTCATTTGCCAGAAATTTTTGCAAAGCTTTATCTTGTAATCATTCGATTGATATCTCAAGTTTCAACTGATGGTAAAAGTAAAACTCTTCGTGAGAAAACTGATTTATCATCTTAAGGCACAACATACAGGATACTCTAAACAATCAAATTTGAAGAGTAAATTTTGAAGTTTTTGCCAAGTTGTGGTGTTTTGCGTTTTACTATCATTAAATCAATGTTGATAATTGTCAATATCCATCAAGAAATTTCGAGCTTCCAAGCGTTGTAGTGTTGTCAGGCGGCCATAGATTAGAAATTTGAAATTCCAACACCTTTTTGTAAACAAAATGAACAAAACAAGATTTGCTATTTTTTTATTTTTTTTTAAGATATTCCAATCGATTTAGTGATTAGTCCGATTCAAGGCGGATCTAGGATTAAGATTTTAAACCACTTCCAAAAATGATATTGGAGAGAAACACATACTCTTATCTCCATTTGCTTAGTTCGCTAGCACCAACTAAGCTATTATCATTTGATATAAGATTTGCTATTTGATACTTCAATAACAGTGCTACCCATTATTGTATCATGCATTAACTTTTTGGAGCTGTTACAAATTTGGGAAGGCAAGGCCTTGCATCGAATTAATCCTTGCCCGCACATTGCTTAATTTAAATAATAAATTGATTAAGTTACTAAACTTCTATTATTTGAAATTAAGCAACTTAACTTTTGTGAAAAATCCTTTTATTGATCGGAAAATAAATAAAAAAAGTACCCTATTTAAGGAATCAAACAATTTAAAACATAAACAATAACACGTTGCATTTTTATCATAAAATTTATTTTCTGATTGGTAAGTATTACCGAAATATTTTTATTATTGAGTTTAATTTCTGAGTTGATAAATTTTAAGTTAAAGTACTCTTTAAATTACACTGAAATTGAATTTTGTTGTTCAAATTGCATGTATATTGGTATAATTTGGTGGTGAGCAGGAACAATTTGCAAATATATCAATATCATTATGGTTAATAACTCTTGGAATTAATGTATTTTATAATATCAAAAATAATATTATTTTATAATGCCCGAGACAACCTCTACAAGTTATATACAATTATAGAAACTTTTATCCTTAAATGTATATGCACTGATAAAAAGACCTTCCTGTATATTTATAGAGGAATATCCCTCCTCATGAAAGAAACTTTTATCCTTAAAAAGTATATGCACTAATTAAAAGACCAAGCCATTGTTCCTGTATATGTATATTTATAAAGGGGATTGTTTTTTTAATAATCTCCTACATACACATACTAAAGATAGAGGAGAGAGAATAAAAGAGAGAAAAAAAAATTAAAATAGATCCCATGTCCAATTTGAGCATCCAATTTATACCTAGTGCATAAGATCATGCAACATGAGATAATTATTTCCATTTATAAAAGACCAAGTCAGTTACTATAACTTGTAATATAAATTTAGAGATCCAAAAAGAGAAATCCTCATAAGAAAAGGAATAACCTCAAGCACCAAGCTAAATTATTAAACAATGCAACATGGAACCACAAAAATTCACCCAGTTATAGGAACACAGAGTCAAAACTTTGAATACAGTAATCTCATGTTGGCATCCACCATGTCAGATCTTACACTTATTTTCAATCATCAACTACATCCATGGCTATAAAAATAAAGAAATAAAAATGTTACGCCAGAGAAAATGTCAAAAAGAATACAACTTCCATGTGTAAACTCTTAAAGGGAAGACAGGTTGTTGCTAGAAGATGATGACATGGCAGCTAGAACTTCTGTAACAGACCCCATGACACTAAGAGCTGCTTTCAAAACATCCTGAGGGCATCCTGGCTTCACAATGTCTCGAACCTGAAGCAACAATGAGAAGTTCCATGAGAAGCACAACATTGATTGAATATTTGGAAAAAAAAAAAAAATTAAGGGAAAAAATGTTTTTGCAGTTACTGCAGATAAGTTATCTGCATTTATTCCAAAAACGACGTTGGAATCTTAAAAACTTATAAATATAAAGACTATTATAAAAAAAGGGCCGACTCAATTCAAATACCCACTTCGTGAGTGTTTGGGGAAGGGAAGTTTTTCCCCTGTTTTTTACAGAGAGACTGATTCGAACCCGCGACCTGACACACCACGGCAAGCAAGCTTACCGCTGAGCCAAGCCGGCCCTTCATATAAAGACTATTATAACCCTGAAATAAATTAAAATTACAAAAACAACATGATTTCCGCCCCAAAATGACGTCGTATTGGGCTTAACTGCAAATAACTTATCTGCAGTTACTACAGAAAAAGCGAACCCATTATGCTTGCTAACAACTTTAGACACAATAAAAAATGTGGACAAAGTGATTCCATCATGCCAAAAAAGAAGTAATGATCATCAATATAAAAGCTACTCCTCATCCAGCACACATAATGATTAATGAGGATATGAACAGTCAATGGTTTTTAGGTCTTGTAAAAGAGACTCAATGCCAGAAAGTGACCAAACATATTTCCATATTATTAAGTAAGAATATCTTTGGTATACCATAAAATTTGAATTTGTTTTCAATATGAAACATTTAAATAAGAAAACTATGTGTTTTAAAGGCTCTTGTGCTGTTAAAATATCAAGAGAGTTTCAAGACCTGTTCAAGGTACTCCTGAAGTTTCTTAATGCGACCCATATAGTCCTGGTCTTCAACAGAAAGAGTTATAGGCTTGGCATCTGCACCAGGACCATCAAACTGAAGTGGACCTGGATTTCTATAAATATCGTCCATAAGAAAGCTTGTTGCATTTAGTCTCAACATGCTGCAAACAAGATCATGAATTAGAGCATGCCCTGAATTTACAACCAATAAATGAGACCAAGCAAGCTGAGGTAAAAAAACAAAAAATGTGTATATAAATAGTGAGAGGAAAGGAGTAAGTACATATACACATAACTGACAAAAAATGTGTATATAAATAGTTATAGGGTTTATCATCTATCATTTAACATGATCACAAAAAATTTCCTATACACACAACATTTTGTGGGGCCCGCAGTAAAAAAAAACTCCAACACGCAAAACGAATCTCTATAACATAACACAATCACTTTTCCTACAACATAACTCTTATAAAACCCATAGTTATATTTCATAATCCATGTGCAGGCATATACACATACATCATACAAAATGACAAAAAGTCTTACTCATATGCTTTTCCTCTCAAGTCAACAGTAGCTGGATGAATAGCAGGTTTTCCAATTGAAGTGGATCCTGGATTTGGAGACCAGCGCTTCACTGTCATCATAGCCTGAAGTTCATAACAGACAGACAAAACACTGAACATTCTCTACCATGAAAAACATTGATATATAAATACAAAACCATCATGAGTAACCATTAAATAGGCAATTTAAGCAAAAACATGAAAAAAAACATAAGACATACTGCAATTGGAGCAGCCCCACAACGCCACTTGTTCACAGGATTCTTCAGGTTAGTTGCAGTTGCCATGTATCCATTTAAACCGGCGGCTAGTATATGATAGCAGATGTGTCCAAGAACCTGCAATAATATCACAAAGTTATTAAGTATTAACAAAAGGAAACACTTACAGATGATGCTTATTAGAAGGGCTAATCAAAGAAAACTGAAACAACATACATATCCATAATCACAGTCAAATTTTGATGGCAGAGATCCACGAGCTTGATAACCGAAAAAATGGCAAATGGCATTGAATTTCTTTCCCTTGTATGTGCCTTCTTTCTGTCAAAGGAACACGATATTTTTTAACATCCAGGCATAAGTGGATAATTTAAGTCACTAAAAGTAATTTAAGGCCAGGTCCACAATGCTTTTAGGACTATCAAGCAAAGGAGGGAAATAGCCGCAAACAAACAAACGGCCAAAGTTCAAATACCCAAATACAAAAATAAATCCAGCCCTTCAGCCCCAAACAAACAAACAAATACAAAAATAAATCCATGCATAATAATCTGTTAAAGTGCAAAGAAAATGGTCGCCAATCCAGTAAAGGGTATATAGAAGACAGAATGGAACATAGACCCTGACGCTTGCTTATCTCTGCTTCCACAAGGTATGCTAGTAGTTTCTCAGTCTCAATCTGCGAGTCATTAAAAAGAAGGGAGAATAAAGACATGAAGGAACTGAAATTCTATCAATTCATATGAACAGAAAAACATCCTATGATTATTACCTGAGATAACTGTGCTGAGTCATCTGATTCAGGGTAAAGGAGCAGCTGCAGCATTGAAGATATTAGTTAGAATTTTTGTTATACTCTTTAGAACCAAATTGACACAAGGTCAATTTTCAACGCGATAAATAAGAGTTTACCTGTTTCCTAATAAAGGGTGGCATAAATTCAAATAAAGCAGATGCCCATGGTGAAAGCTGAGAAGATATATTGTCAACAGCAACACCTTGTCTGAGTAAACCATGAATTTCCTGAGGTACAAAAGATTAAGGTTGTATCCTCTATCATAAGAGAGAAAAACTGTAACGCTAAAAACTAACGTCAATGTCAAAAAAGGAAACTCCTTTTCTGAAGCTTCAACAGTCTACAATGGCTTGAAGAAACATATACAAATGCATGAACATTTGATTGACAAGAGTTTCAAAATGCATCATGCTCAGGTGGTGCATGACTCTTGAGGAATGGGGATTTACCTTTAAGAGTGCATACACTTCAGGAATGCTCTCTATCAGCCCTTCTGGTAGGAGGATTACTCCATGGTATTTCTCTGAGCAAAACATAAGAATGTGATACCAGATCTCAAAAGATGAAAAAAAGATTGAAGAGACGCAATTCAGATAATTCAAACCTTGCTCTGCTCTAGCCTGAATTGCATCAGAAATCTGTTTTGTAATTTCAAAAATGGTAAGCTTCGATGCAGCAACCTCCTCACCAAGAATTACCTACATAGAGCATAAGAAAGAATAGTTTTTCAGCATGGAACTACAGCACAATCAGCCATAAATGAAGCAAGATAATACTACTTACCATGTTTGGATGGGACTGGAGGGTGCATTCCAAAGCAACATGTGATGCCTTCCGTCCCATAAGACGGATGAAATAATAATACTGAAAAAGAAATCTCAGTCAGAAAAGAAAATTCACGAAAACAAAAAGCTTACTTGAACAATCAAACATATATATATATATATATATGCAAACAGAAATGATATGGAGAGAGGGAAAAAAGCAAGATAATTAGACATATATATATATATATATATCGTTACCTTCTCTGCAGAGAGAGCATCAGTGCAGACATTGCTGATGAGCTGAGAATTCACCTGATTAAATAAAAAGAAAATTTTCACTGGTACTTCAATCCTCATCATTTCATAGCACAATCTTGCAAGCTGACATTGTCCCAATTATCCCAATCTGTCTTTCTTTATAAGGGCACTCTCCAAGGAGAATATGCAATCATTTCATCAAACACAATGCAAAAAAGAAATAAAGGGAGAAAAAAAAATCCTAATACAAACAAATTGGCCATTATCGCATTTTTTTAATAGGTGATATAACCTCAAAATTACCATCTTCACAAAGACATCAAGTTTCTATATAAACTACAAAGCATAAAGAAGAGCAAATGTTTTGAGGTCCATCATATATTATATCTAGAATCAAGTTTAAACTAAATTTCTCACCATCAGAGGACAAATACCTTGCAAATTGTATCAAAACCAACATTAGTTTCCACAAACTGGTTTTTAAGATCTCCATTCAGAGTCACAGGAACACCAACCACCTGCAGAATCCCAACACCATAATCAATAAATTATTGTTGAAATTGTACACCGAAATTAAACTAAATGATATAATGAACAAATAAATTTTAAACCAAACTAATTACGAAATTGAAAAGATCATCTCAATTATAGAGCTCTAAAAACAGCCCCTATTTCGCATCTATGTGGACAATATGACAAAATCCAGAATGAGCAGTAAATATACCTTCGTGGGACATTTTGCTACAGCAAATGTTTCAGCAAGCTGTGCAGCATCCGTGTTTGATGTCACCCCTAAAATATAATGTACTTCAACATTTAGAAACCTCTTTTGAAGATGTAAATGTAATCATATATGAAGGTCCAGGAAGATTAAGAATACCCCCAATGATGACAAGACCATCAAGTTTCAAAGTGTTGCATGCAACAAGTGCAGCATTAACTTGTTCGGTGGTCCTAATTTGATCTTTTGTCCGCCCAAGCAAATCATAACCACCTAGCAGAGAACAGCCATGGTATATGATAATAAGGAGTTAATAATTTTCTGAAAGATAATTCACTGACTAATAACAACAACTTCACTTGCCACAACCAACCTTGATTTTTGTATGTGGAGAGAATACTGTCAGTTATCTCCAGAGTTTTCTGGGCAAATAGACCTTCTGAACCACCTGGAGAATGAAATAAGCATATACAGACCTAGTTACTCAGATGTCTAACAGATATCAATATTTTAGGGTGAAAGTAATACAATATATTGCATAAGAAACATGGATATCAAAGCATAGTGATCAAATGCGGATTGCGGCATGTCACGGCCAACCCCGAAAAACGCTATAGCGTTATAGCGGGTTGCGGTTGCGGAAATAGAGGAATAGATATATGACAGAAATAATGACAAAAAGAAACATTTTTTAAAGGCAGAAATAGCAGAAGTGACAGAGAGAGACGCGGATAGACTAAAAAACTCTTAAAAAATTTCCGTTACACATTTGAATTTAGAACAAAATTGACATTTTGCCTTAGACAGCAATGTGGCTGCGATTTGGCCCCAAATGCGATCACAATGGCCGTTATTGCGTTCTGGTGTGGCGCAACGCGGTTTCTTGCGGCAAGGCACCGCAACGCCCATACGGCACGGATCACGGTGCTATTGCGGCGCAATTAACTACTATGTATCAAAGTAATCAAAACAAGGAGGCAAGATATCTAGTTGCAAGTAAAAAAAAAAAAAAAGACCCATAATGCAAATTACCAAGAAATCCAAGTAAAACATTGTTAGGATTGTGAATTTTGAGAGCATTATGAAGACCCCAAATAACATTGTGTCCACCAGGAGACTGTCTTCCACAAAAAACAATTCCAACCCTGTAACAGCAACATAATATATAAGATTCAAAACAGACAAGAACCATAAATAGATTCCCAACACTACCAAGATAACATCAACATGACAAACAGATTCTGACCTAGTAACTGGATGCTCAGTTATAATCTGAGCATCAGGAACTTTAGCAGTGGCCCTGAGAAAGTGAGCCAAAGGGTGTCCATAGGTGTGTGGAAAGGATCTGCTTATGGAAGGGGCATCAGAAGGGTCAGCAGTAGTGGTTGCATCACCAAACTCAACCCTAACAGTGGTTCCCTGTTCAAAAATATGAAATGGGTCAATCCCATTTACATGCAAGTTCATCACCCAAATCACAAAAATCAAAACTTGCTAACTCCTATTGGGTATTGCTAACACAAAACACTAACAACACAGAGATCTGATCAAACAAGAAGAGTAATGAGTACCTGGAGACAAGGAGGGAGCTCAGGCTGGTACAAAGATCGAATCTTTTGAAG
The DNA here is from genome assembly GCA_032173675.1 of Gastrolobium villosum. NCBI lineage: Eukaryota > Viridiplantae > Streptophyta > Magnoliopsida > Fabales > Fabaceae > Gastrolobium > Gastrolobium villosum. The sequence continues at coordinate 30,908 of JAVKPL010009765.1, forward strand.
ATCTGAGAGTTCTCTGGGAATACCATAGTCAGAATCCATGGATTCAACCTTGTTGAGTAGATAGAGAGAGAGAAATAAAATGAGAAAGAGAAGAGAAACAGAATACAACGTTGTTGTTGTTGTTGTTGAGAGAGAGCTTACTAGGAAGAGTGTAACTGTTATTGTTGTTGAATGAATGTTGAGTATTATCTACCCTTATAACTTGTCACCTACCCAAAATTTTCTTTGCTTTTTCAAAATCAATGACTTTTTATTTATCTAACAAAAACTTTAACCTACCAAGCCCACTGGATTCGGGTCCCTTTTCCTTTCTTCTTCGAATATTCTTCGCCTTTGTTTTTCACGCCTTATTTTACCTATTAGTCTATTACCATGCCTACATTGATGCCACTGTTTTTTTATTGTTTTTTTAATCTTTATCTTTATTTTTCCATAACCCATGATTTTGTCATTGTTTCTCTTTTTTAATGACACAATTCATATCCTCTCATTCTCACAAAAAAGTGGAAATCACACATTTATTTATTTTTGTCAACTCCATCTCCTTTTTTATTTATATATTTCTCTCTCTTAAAATGACACAATTTTACATCCTCTTAAAATGACACACACTTTATCCTTTGTCATTTTCCAAGATGGAAGAGAAGGGGATGAAATAATCGGATAGGATATTGTAACAACTAATTAGTATTACTATTAATATCACTACCAATCAGTTTCACTGTTAGATTGATCATGTTGATCCAACGGTTATACTTATTTTCATCTTTATATTATTATGATTCTCCATATTTAATATTTTATATTTATTTTCACCTTTATATAGTTATGATTCTACATATTTTCACATTAATTATGGAGAATCATAACCATATAAAGATGGAAATAAATATAATTGTTGGATCAACATAATCGATCTAATTATGAAATTGATTGATAATAATATTAATAGTAACATTAATTAAATGTTATAATATCTTCCTGTTAAAAAAAAATTAATTTTTATAATAAAGTGTGAGTTTATAGAATGAGAAATTTGGTCTCAAAAAGTTATGAGTAATAATGAGTGCGCCCGAAATTTGGTGCTCAATGAGGGGTGGGTGACCTCCAAATTCGTTGTGTTTCGGTCTCACATGCCAGACCAATAAATTGATGACATCAGTATTTTTTTAAATAACATAAAGTAATAGGTGTATAAGTTTATGCTAACATTTATTTCAACTTCTGTATATTTTTTATGTGTTTTTTAAGAGTTATGTTGTAGGAAAAGTGATTGTATGATATTATAGAGATTCGTTTTGCGTGCCGAAGTTTTTCTTTCTTTTTTTGCGGGCCCCACAAAATGTTGTGTGTGTAGGAAATTCTTTGTGGTCATGTTAAATGATAGATGATAAATCCATTTTTTATTACCATCAACATCAGCTGGGATAGAGGTGTCAATATGGGTTGAGCCCGGCGGGTCAACCCGCTACCCTACAAAACGGGGCGGGTTGGGATGAAGTTTTCAACCCACCAACCACCTCAACCTGCCCCGCCTAGAAGTGGGTCAAAACGGGTTCAACCCGCCGCGGGCGGGTTTACCCGACGGGTTATAATTTTATTTTATTTTTTTACAATTAGGTAATATTTTATTATTTCTTAATTTTTTGTGAGATCCAATTTTTTTTATCTTAGTATTTTCTAGAAAAATCAAAAAATAATAATTTTATTCATGACAAATTTTATCTATATATAAGTTCCTAAATAATGTTTGACAAATATTAGTATACATTTAAGATTGAGACTAAAAAAATATAGAGAAGTGTGAAATAAAATAAAATAATATTAGAAAAATTCATAAAATATAATTTATTTTTTGAATTTTAATTAATTTTTTTTAATTGGCGGGTTGATGGATTGACTCGCCAACCCACCATAAAACGGGGGTGGGTTCATTTTTCCAACCCATATTTTTTGGGGGGTCAACCCGCCCCGCCCCTTTTTGGGCGGGTTGGTGGTGGGGCGGGGCGGGTCAACCCAAATTGCCACCTCTAAGCTGGGATAGTCTTTCTATAATTATAAATATTTTTTTATTTTAATTTAAAAATAGGATCAACTTACATCAATATAAGCATAATAAGTCTTATAATAAATCTTAATCTTTAATTCACATGAACCCAATTGTTATAATTTATTGGATTACACTCATTAATTACACTATAAACTCCCACCGATGATTTTCGTCCATCAACGGTTGAGATGAGGTGTAAGATTTGTTAGTTTTACACTGGTGTTAAAAGAACCTGTCTCATATACATTAAATACATTGGTGTAATTAATGATTAATTAATTCATATGACTTCCTAAATTATAACTGTTTGATACACGGAAATCAACGGTTGAGATGTGATGTAAAACTTATTGGTCTTACACTGGTATTATAACCGTTTGATACACGAAAATTAACGGTTGAGATGTGATGTAAAACTTATTGGTCTTACACTGGTGTAAAATGATCATGATCATGTATACATACATATATTTATATATATATATATATATATATATATATATATATATATATATATATATATATATATATATATATATATATAGATACATACATACATACATACATATATATATATATATGGAAGATTATTTCTACAGCATCTTTAGATAAGATTATTTACAGCTACCCCAAAAACTACGTCGTTTTGATTAATGAATGGTGTTTCTGTAATTTTAGGTGAATTAGTGAAAGGTGTTTCAGTAAAATACATATGATAAAAAAATAAGCAAAATTCCGGAAATAATTAATATATAAGGAGTTGTATATAACCTTATGTAAAGTGGCTGTAGAAATATTATATATATATATATATATATATATATATATATATATATATATAAGGAGTTTGTACTTACTACTTTTTTTTCTTATTACTTCTTACTGGTAAATCTGAACCGTTGATTTTCGTCAATCTAATGGTTATAATTTATTGGGTCACACTTATTAATTTCCAATAAATTATAACCGTTAAATTGGTGGGATCAACAGATTTGATAGTCAGAAGTAATAAGAAAAAAATAGTAAGTATAACATCTAATATATATATATATATATATATATATATATATATAGGTAAAATCATTTATGTAGCCGTTTTACGTACATCAACGACAGCGTCGACAGGTGTATGGTTATGATTTTCCACATTTAATGCTTTAATCTTATCTTGTGTATGATTATGATTCCCCTCATTTAGTGTTTTTACGTATATATATGGCAAATATTTGACCTGTACTTACAGCAGCTGTAGAAATGTAAACCTCATATATATATATATATATATATATATATATATATATATATATATATATATATATATATATATGGATGTTTTGATTCCAGAATAAGACTTACAAGTCTTAATCTCCATCTTAATCGTTGATTTCAGCTCATCTAACGATTATAATTTAGGAAGTTGTACTAATTAATTAATTATTAATTACACTATAAATAACACCCATTGATTTCCGTTCATTAACGGCTGAGATAAAGAGTAAGACTTATAAGTTTTACTTTGGGGTCAACAAAAATCCTCCCATATATATATATATATATATATATATATATATATATATATATATAGAGAAAAATAATATTTCTCAAACTGCTTGAGATATATTTATTTCTGGTCACCCCAAACTACGTCGTTTTGTTTATTTATTTTCTTATATTAATTGATTCACCTTTGAATGATTATAATTACCTTTTTCTCTATCCCCTTTATTACCATTGATCTATCTTTGAACGATTACGAGCTGGAGATAAAATTATCTAAAGCAACTTGAGAAACGATAAGCATATATATGAGTTTCTCATATTGTAGGAAATAAATTTATTTACTGCACACATATAAAAGTGTGTGTCCATATTTTCTCTTTCTCTCTTCTTTAAAAAAATCTTCAGTGCTACCGATGCACTAACTAAACTTAAGTGCATCGGTAGGCGAATCCTGCATAAATTTCTAGACACCTAAGATCTATCTGCGTATCCTAGTATAATGAACCGGTAGTACTAAAAGTTTTTTCATTTTCTATTCACATAGGCCCCACACACTTTTATGTGTGTATATAAAGTAAAACTTAGCTATAATCCATATAAAAATTTATAGTATTGTAAAATGAATCAAATGTCCTAGGTTTTTCATGACCCTACCACCTGCTTTTGTCGGGAAACAAGAGTCCAACACCAGCACCATTGGACGGAGAAAAGGAATTAAATGTAATGTTTACGTTAATGCATGATGAGGTTGAGTTAGGTAATTCATGAGGTATGCTCCTTATTTTAACAATTTTAGTTTAAACTTTAGCCGGCACTTAGGACTTATCCTTTAAATATACCTTTTTTTAAGGAAATATATTGTGTTGATATATGGAAATACATCCTTAAATTGGTTTAAAAAATGATTAATATTTTATTTTGGACCAACCTCATTGATTCAATATTCTTGAGCCGGTCTAGAAAGGTTAATTAAGATATTATTATACCTCAGCTTTCTTATAGTGAGGATGTCGAGCTCAAATTAGAGAATAAATTTTTGGTGCTACTGTATTAGATTCAGTGCATCATATGAATAGAAATATTACACTTCATAGCCAGGACTGTTTTGAAAGAAAGCATCCTATGTTTTTCTCTCTGCTAGGGCAAACGAGATGGGTTCCTCCAACGAAAGTCACGGCGGTCCAGCATCAACAACAACACAACCTGAATCAAACGATCTAATGAGGAAGAGTATCAAGCGTTCCAAAAACGGAGAGGAATTTTCTCCAGATTCATCTAACAGAGGTGCAAGTTTAGGCAACATCTCTGAACGTATTCCCTCTGGGAAAATGATGTCTTTCGCTGCAGCCCTTAGATCCAGCGACAATACTAAGGGTGAAGAAGACTCTTGGCAAGCCGATCTAACAGAGGAAGTGAGTGAACCTCTTGACCCGAGTCTAGGGGTAATCAATGAACAAGGGTTCCAGACCATTTACGGAGCAGATGGGTCAGTGAGAATAAGATGCACGAAGGAAGCTAAACAAAGACTTAGAAGCCCCTGGAAAAATGCAATCATAGTCAAACTTCTGGGCAAGAAGGTAGGAGTGATGTATATGAAGACCAAGCTTGCTAACCTATGGGCAAAAGCGGGTCCTCTAACTGTAGCCGACTTAGGAAATGATTTCTTCTCGGTGAAGTTCACAAGCGTTGAAGATCTGAACCTGGCTCTTACCGGCGGCCCATGGGTTTTGATGGGGCACTATCTGGCAATCAGGAAGTGGGAACCTTTTTTTGATCCATTCAAAGCCAACATTCATAGAATTGCTGCGTGGATTCGTCTTCCAGGTATTCCCCAAGAATTCTGTGTGATGTCTTTTCTGAAAATCATTGGTGATACTATTGGGAAAGTGTTAAAGGTTGATAGAAATACATCTACGGGTGATAGGGGGAAATTTGCGAGAGTCTGTGTTGAATTGGATTTATCCAAAACCCTGAGAGGAGAATATATTCTGGAGGATAGAATCTTTAAGGTGGAATACGAGAGTCTTTACTTAATTTGCGTAAAGTGTGGAAAGTATGGGCACAATAAAGAGCAATGCAATCAGAATGTGAACCCTGCTGAAGTGCAACCTAATCGGAGCACGAATGTGTCTGATACAGAAAAAAATTCAGAGAACCAGAGTGTGGGGCTCTGGATGGTTGTGCAGAAGAAGAAATTCCCGAAAAATTTCTCTCAAAAGATGAAGGATACAAAAGAAGAGCGAACTTTTGGAGCTGATATCTCTAATAATGGGAGTTCCTCTAACCAGAAAAAGGAGATAAGGAAGGATCCTGAAAATACAGAGCTGATTAGCTCAGTTTCGAAAACCCTTCTGGGGGAACAAAAGGAGAACAAGGGGGGCAGCTCCTCTCTGCTCAGTAGCCCAGCAGCTAATGTGAAGCTCCAGTCTGGGGAAAAAAAAGCCACAGGTAAAAACAGACATAAAACTAAAGGGAAAGACAAGATCAATTCCTTTGTGTTCACCACTGCATCTCCTCAAAGTGGGTCTAGCTCCAAACCAATAGAGCTCCCTTCATCCAATAAGACAACTTGGAAGAGCAAACCAAGGCAAGAATCTCCAGCCCATACTATCATCATTAATAGTAAGGCTCAATCCAATGTGGAAACTGAAATAGAGCTTTGTTCCAAGATAGCTGCCACTCAGTCAACAAACATTGAGGGTGGTCAGGATGTCGGTGAGCTATGTGAGACTGTTGCCATTCCTGCAGAGATGGAAATTTCCAATTCGGGCAGTGAGGAGACCTCGTGGAAAGCTGAACCTCCAGATAGAGCTTCAGAAGATGGGATGGAGATGGAGAATCCAAACAGGGAAGATGCCTCTGAGCATAGGACACAAAGTAACCAGGTACTTTGTAAACCTGGGACCAATTTAGTTATTTAATGAATTGCCTTGTATGGAATGTTAGGGGTGCTGCAAAAAAGTCCTTTAAGACATCCCTAAGAAATTTCATCAAAAAGTATAGGATTGGCATGGTTGCCATCCTAGAGCCTAGGATCAGTGGTGTAGCAGCCCTGAAGAAAATAAAACAACTTGGTTTCAACCAGTATGTTCTAGTAGATGCTATTGGTTTTTCTGGTGGTATTTGGATTCTTTGGAAAGAAGAAAGGTTCAATATATCTGTCATAGAGAAATCTAATCAATTCATTCACTTGTCTTGTTCTGTTAATTATGGTCCTTCCTTTCATCTCATTGTGGTTTATGCCAATCCTAGAGAGGAAATCCGTGATGAGCTTTGGACGGATCTGAGAAGAATCAGTGGTAGCATGACGGGACCCTAGGCCATGATGGGGGATTTCAATGAGATAGCTTCCTCAAAAGAGAAAAGAGGGGGAGCCCCTGTGAATATTGCTAGATGTCAGAAGTTTTTCTACATGTTAAATGACTGCCATATGCTGGATCTGGGTTGTAGAGGCACTAAATTCACTTGGAGGGGACCCAAATGGCTTCATCTTGATAGAGTCTTCAAGAGACTTGATAGAATTTGTTCAAATGCAGCTTGGAGAACCACTTTTGGAGATGCGGATGTTAGAGCTTTACCAAGACTAAACTCAGATCATAATCCTCTTCTTCTTTCTCTTTTCCCCAATGAGAACCAGTGGAAAGAGAGACCTTTCAGATTCCTGGTAGCTTGGCAGAGTCATAGCACTTTTGTTCACTTTCTCAAGTTTATCTGGAACCACCATACCAAGATTGTCACTTGCTTGGAAAACCTAATTGATCCGCTTAAATCTTGGAATAAAAGAGTTTTTGGTTGTATCCAAGTTAGGAAGGATTACCTTTTAAAAAGAATCCAAGAGACCCAGATTAACCACACCAACCAGCATGATATTGCCCAATCTGATCTTGATTTTGCTCTTCAGGATGAGTTGAATAGAGTTTTAGAACAAGAAGAAGCTCTTTGGTTTCAAAAGGCTAGATGCAAATGGATTGAGGATGGGGATCGTAACACAAGATTCTATCATACAACTACCATAATTAGAAGAGCCAGAAACAAAATTTTAGAGCTCAAGAATGATGAGGGTCATATGGTTAGAGAAGAAGACAGCCTGAACAAGATTATTCATGATTTCTTCACTAATCTTTTTACTGAAGAAGATCACTCCAGACCTTGGGAAGTCACCAATACTTGCTGGCCTGCATTAGAGGAGACTGAGTTGACAACCTTGAAGGATCCTATCTCGGAATTGAGTATCAAGGAAGCTTTCTTCTCCATGAATGCTCTCAAAGCTCCTGGTCCAGATGGCTTCCCAGCTTTTTTCTTCCAAAAAAACTGGGATATTATGAAAAAGCAAGTGGTTGATTGTGTGCATCAGATTTGGGAGAAGCCGGATGAGGTGAAGGATCTAAATAAAACCTTTCTGGTTCTCATTCCAAAACTGGAAAAACCAGAAAAGATTAACCAATTTCGCCCGATTGCTTTGTGTTCTGTTCTTTATAAAGGTATCAGCAAGATTATAGTGAGCAAGCTGAAACCCCTTCTCAACAAATTGATTTCTCCTCAACAAGTCAGTTTCGTTCCTAAAAGACAAATCCAGGACAATATTATCATTGCTCAAGAGATGGTTCACTCTATGAATAGAATGAAGGGGAAAAGGGGATTCTTCACAATCAAAATCGACTTAGAGAAAGCCTATGATAGGATGTCTTGGAATTTTATATATAAAGTGTTGTCTGAGATAAACATCCCAGAATCTCTGGTGAATATCATAATGCAGTGCATCACTTCAGCTGAGCTTGAAATCCTCTGGAATGGTTCCAAGGCTGGTAGCATCCTTCCGAGTAGAGGTTTGAGGCAAGGAGATCCAATATCTCCCTACATTTTCGTGCTTTGTATGGAAAAACTGACACACTTGATTTCTGATGCAATTGCAAAGAAAGAGTGGAAGCCAATGGCAGCTGGTAGAGGTGGACCATCCATATCTCATCTCCTCTTCGCTGACGATTTGTTACTCTTTGGAGAAGCCAAAATTGACCAAATCAAGACAGTAATGGAGTGCCTCACAAAGTTTGGGATCATGTCTGGTCAGAGGTGAGTTACCCAAAATCTAATATCTTCTTCTCCAAAAATGTTCCAATTGATGTTGCTAATGAGATAGTGAAGATTAGTGGTTTTGCTCAAACAAAAAACTTGGGCAGATACCTGGGATACAGAATGAAACATGGCCGGACTAGTAAACTTCACTATGGAGAGATCATGGATAGGGTTAACAATAGGCTCAATGGTTGGAAAAATCAGTGTCTATCTATGGCAGGTAGAGTGACTCTAGCAAAATCGGTCATCTCCACTATCCCTATGTTCCACATGCAAAACAGCTTATTACCTGTGGGTATTTGTGAAGAAATTGAAAAGAAGCAAAGGAATCTCATTTGGGGAGATACTGAGGTTCATAGGAAGCATCATGCAATCGGTTGGGAACACCTTCAACTCCCTAAAAACCAGGGTGGGTTAGGTATTCTCAATCTCCGCATCCAGAATGAAGCTTTCATCCAAAAGTGTGCTTGGAATATGGTTCAGTCTCCATCTCAGCTTTGGGTCCAAGTCTTGCTATCCAAATATGGCAGGAGAAAAGATATGCTAAAAGAGGTAGTTAGTAAACCTTATGATTCTCACTTGTGGAAAAGCATTTGTAAGGTCTGGCCTCAAATGATAAGCAATACTTCTTGGCAAATAGGTAATGGCAAGAAGATTGATTTTTGGAAAGACAATTGGACTGGTCT
>JAVKPL010009766.1:0-40961 GCA_032173675.1 Gastrolobium villosum
ATTAATGTCATACAACATGGCAATCGTTTGACCCCATATATATATATATTATTTTTGAAATATTACAAAGTATGATATTGTTCACAAAATTACCCATACATAGTAAATTCTGAAAAAATATATATAACGGTTAAATAAAAAGTAAATAAATAAAAATCTCTAACAAATGGATATAATAATAAAATAAATAGATGTTAGTAATATTAAAATTCTATAGTAAGGAAAATAATAATAATAATAATAAATGTATTAATAAATAATATGACCTAGAGTTTACCAAAAAAAAAAAATATGACCTAGAATTTATAATAGTAATAATAATGGATATATAAAGCTTTACTACACTGACCCCATTATCTTATAATATCCATGATGCTCCTTTCTTTGGAACATTGACCAAAATGCAACTATTCACCAAGTTTTTTACTTAAATGTCACGCGAACAGTGTTATTTTTCAATCTGCCACGGGGACAAGTTCGCTACCCCGTGTAGCGAATTCGGTTTGCTGACGTGTCACATTTCTAGTGGATAACAAGTACAAAAAAAAGGTATGAAGTTCGCTACCTCGTGTAGCGACCTTGGTGTCCACTAGAAACGTGACACATCAGCAAACCGAGTTCGCTATACCGGGTAGCGAACTTGCCCACGTGGCAGATTGGGAAATAACACTGCTCGCGTGGCATTTAGGTAAAAAACTTGGTGAACAGTGGCATTTTGGTCACTGTTCCCCTTTCTTTTAAGCATCGTACACCTATTCATTAGCATTTTATAATACATACATGGGTAAAGTGTGTATCATTTAAAAGGATGTAAAGTTGTGTCATTTTAAGAGAGAAAAAATATACATAAAGGAGGAGAGAGAGTTGACAAAAAAAATAAAGATGTAGGTCCCACCTCTTTGTGAGAGTGAAAGGATATAAGTTATGTCATTTAAAAGGATAAATATTTTTCCCTACATGGTGTTTGCATTCCACAAAATAATTACTTCTCGTACATGTATTGCTCGTTAATTTTTATGTCATATTTATGCTATCATTTATATATATATATATATATATATATATATATATGAGGTAGGATTCTTTGACACCGGTGTCAAATTTCAAACTTGACACCTCGTATGAGAGCCGTCAGATCAAAAAAGATCAACGGTGTCACATGTTTACAAATAAGAGCCGTTTATCTTTTTTTTTCTAACCGCTCGCAGATTAGGTGTGCAAATTGTATTTTTAAACCGGTGTCAAAGGATCCAACCTCTATATATATGTGTGTATATATATATATATATATATATATATATATATATATATATATATATATATATATATATATATATATATATAACTGCAATGTTAAACATGTAATGTTTTAATTAAATAAAAGTAATAATGTTAGTAAAACTAAGATAATTATATTAAACGATGCTGTTAGAACAAATTACCATGATATAGGAATTCTCATAATTACCAATATTGATATTTTATAAAAGAAAATAATGTATTATTATTTAACAAATTGCATCAGATTAACTTCTATTATACGTTGGACAGAATATATTCTAAGAGAAAAACATAACTGAGTTTCATCTATGATCATACCATAATTAGCTATTTCCATCCTTACAAAATACATATGTTGATAATAAGCAAACAGATAAGGTAAGATTTAAGCTGCCATCTACATCAAAGAAGACTAAATTATTTGAGTGTTTGTAAAATATATAATAATAATAATAATAATAATAATAATAATTAATTCTGTTAAAAATATTCTTGACAGTGCATGATTCAGGGAAAAAAAATATTTCTGAGGTAACCCTATTAGATTAGGTACAACAGACTATATAGTAGGGGACACCTTATTTTGGTTTCGAACTCAGCCGAGCCGGTTTATTATGTTCCGGGACTAAGAAAAAAATGGTGGGACTGAGGTGAGAGAAAGATATAAAAAGTTGAGAAGAGAGGAGAGAAAAACATAAAAATAAAATAAAATTAGTCCACGTGTCAAATTTTCAATGGAAGGACCATGGTGGTCCTGTACCATATTAATAATTTCCAACCGAGCCAAGTATATGTCTCTTATAGTCATAGCCCTAATAGGATGAGCATAGATAAAATTCTATTATTCAAGTAATTATTTATAATATTTCTTATAAATTAATTAAATTATTTCGCATGAGAAGGTATTTTCCATGTAAACTGGTTGGAAATGTTATAACTCGAAAAATCTTAAAGTTATTGAGAATATTTCTCACATGTGTATTTTATTTTTTATCGAATATTTCCATATTAATATGCAATGGATTGGGTGTATCTTTGTGGCACATGATAGGAACTGCTTATCTTGATATATGAAGACCATACAGAAACTCACATATGCCTCTATTCATTTACTTAGCTATTGGCTGAAGATCTTTTTTGTAGGATATCTACTCCTACCATCTTTTTTTGTATGTAGATATTAATGTATGAGTATAAAAATCCCTGACTACCTAGCATGGATAATTTTGGGCCTGCGAGCCGTTATGTTTAACTGTAGTCTTTTTTTTTTGGTAACTTACGTGAAATATCCTTATGCACTACAGTTGTTTATAAATATAAACTATGATCTTAACTTTTGACTACTTTTTTTTTACTGTTTTTATCATTTTACGAAACAGGTAATGTGACATATTCTAGATATTATATTCTTATGGTATCAAAATAGTGGTCTAGCTGACCCCACTGGTACAACTCAATTATAATAATTTATAAGTAGATAAATTGGCCCAGTATTCTATCATATATTTCGATTACGTGGTAATGAGCCTGATCAACTCACTACATTGTATCGTATATGCAAAACCATGACAAATTCAAGTCAATTACACTCAACACCGGCCCGCGGATGTAGACCCAGTAGCTGATGCTTTCACACGAATTGTAGATGCTCTTAGAGAGCAAATTGTAACAAATCAATTAATTATCCAAGAATTGAGGAGGATCGTATGAATAGGAATCATACTTCTCACTCAGGAAGTGAATCCATGGTAGCTCCAGAGGGTGTTGGACAAGTGGCCTCAAAATCAAGAGGGGAGTGTGTAACGACCCGAAATTTAGATAATTAAAAACAATGAAGTCGCCACCAATTTTATTTACTTTGGAAAAATTGAAAAAAAATTTATTGCAGACTGGTCTTTAAAATTTTAGATCAAAGATTCGGGAGTCTAATTATGCGCGGGGAAGGGTGGAAACTTAATCCCACTGCACCCCTGACACATCTGTTTTAAAAACGGTTACCTTAAATTAATCGTGCGAATTGTTAATAGCTTTTAAAGATATTTGTTTTATCCCTTAAAAAATAAATGTGATTAATCAAGAAGAATAAAGACTAAAATATTAAAATTTTATTTTAGCTTGACGGAAAGAGTTCCGCTCCGACGTATCCTCCGGTGCAGTGAAGAATTCAAAGCTACGTCGTTCTTAAAAAAGGGTGTGTTGATTGAGTTTAATTTAAAAGAAAAATTTTAAAGAGAATAATTGGAAAGTTTTGACTTCGATGATTTATATTTATTTCAATATATTTTAATTTTATTTTTGTAAATTTTACAATAAATTTTGAGTCACCAAGCCGTCACAGCTAAAATGATTCAAAAGGTTACGAGATTAACAAGCTGTCTCAACTCAGCTAATCCCTTTAAAAATATATTTGACGTTATTATTTTTTATTATTGTAAATTTTATAATAAATATTGAATCACCAAACCGTCACGGTTAAAATGATTCAAAAGATTACGGATTAACAAACTTCTCAACTCAGCTAATCCTCTTAGAAAAATATATTTGACATAAGGGATTGACAAGCTGTCAAGGCTAAATTACCCTTTTACATACTAAGATGATTTCATTATTGTGGCTTGTATTGTTATAAGGCTCATGATAAATTCTATTAAATTTTGAACCTTCAAATATAATCCTTCTATTAAAATAAATTAATCTTTCTTTACCTCTTAAACTTTATACCAAATAATAACTGGCGGAATTTAAATCTGGGGTTGACATTGATTTGAATAATTAAACAGTATTAGTCTATGTAAAAAAATAAAAAATAAAAAATAAAAAAAAATCTCGGTGACTATTATTTTGAATTAGTAGGCTAAGTAGCCTTGTTAAAATGAAATTGCTTTTCGCCATTTGTATCTTATGAAAGCATACAAAATAAAAAAAAAACCTGATAAGAAAGCATACGTTAAGGAAGCACACATATGTATATTAATCATAGTGATTATCCTTGTGAGAAAGAGAAAATGAGTCCTCTTATTATTTTTGTGTTCAGAAAATATAATTTCAGATTTTTATTTATACTTATTTACTTTTAAAAAAAGCAAGCATCTAGTTTGATAACAATAAAAGAACTAAAAATTTACATACAGTAAATTAACGATAAAAAGTTGATATAATAGAGGAAAATAATAAAATAAAGTAAAGATATCACTAAGCCATGTGGCTTTGGTTAATGACACGCTACCTATAGATGAGGTGACAAATGATGAACATGTGTTAGGTGATATAAACAAAACACAAGATAACAATGATAAAAAGAAAGAAAACAAAACACATAAATCGTAAAGATACCTCCTTCCAGTGTCAACTCTTGAGCTGTAAATTCTGTTCTTCTTCCAAATACTGGAGATGGAGGTATGCCAATGGATGGGTACACCAAAACAATGATGAGATCTTGTGTAGAAGACAGTGTGGCAAGAAATGAGAGTATCAAGCAGTGACCGGTAAATGGTGGTGCACGGTGACTAGGACCGGTGGTTGAAGTTGCATACGTTGTGGTGGGGCGGTGATCCTTCGGTTAGTGTCACCTTCACTCTGTTTGCTGTCTTGTTTTTGGTTCAAGGTATTCCTTTTTGGTGTGTGGGTATTTTGGTTGAAAGAAGCTTGAACTCTGTTCACATTGGGGTTTTTTTTTTTTGTATTACACAATGAAGGAAATTGTGGGGTTGATGAGGCTGAGGATGGAAGAGTGGAACTCTTATTCCTATCTCATCTTTCCCTCCATTGTTCCTTCCCTTCTTTTCCCTATTTGAGATTGAAGAAGAAAAAAAACTGACCCCCTTTATATAAAGAACGACCCTTTTTTTTCTGGATGGCCTTCTTCTATTTTTTTTTCCTTTGCTAGCAGTATCCCTTTGTATTTTCTGTGCCATGCTCATAAAATTTGTGTTGAAGCCTTTATCTTTTTCTCCCACTTTCTTGTCATGCCTTATTTAGGTTAAATCCCAAATCAATTCCGGTCATTTTGCTCTTGATGGATAGACAACTCCTGATTCTCTTGTTGTATATGCAGGTAAGGCGTTTGCTTTTCTTCAACAGGGGTGTCTTTGCTTTCCTTGACAGAGGGAACTTGCAGCCATCTTTGTTGGACATGTCTTTTTCAACTTTCCCTTCTTGAGTTTATTACTTTTTCTGGATAAGATAAGGGTGGTGTCTATAAGCTGAATTTAGCAATTTTTACGGTTGAGATTTACAGCTTTATCAATGTTGAATTGGACAATTATCACCACTATTGCTCCACTATTATCCGGCACCTTCACTTGCTGAGCTAGTACTTTTATTTATTTATTTATTTTAATTTTTTTTTGTCCTGTGTTTTTTATTTTTGGAATAAAAAATAATAATAATAATAATAATAATAATAATAATAATAATAACAACGAAAACAATGGTGTTCACAAATCTGATCCATTAGTCAGGAAACTTTTTCGTATTAGAAATGTTGTAAATCCAACTTTGGTTTGATATGGCTATGTGCAGGCCCGATATACATGTCATTATGCTTCCCACTCTGGCCTCTTCCCCAACTGAATGATTTAAATCAAAATCCGATCAGCAAATGTCATATAATATTTCTCTATATTTTTCTGTGAATATGCTTGAAATCTGTAGTGGAAAACAGATACCTAATATACCCATTGATTAAATTAGTTTGGTTCTTTGTATTTTTATTTTTATTTATTTTTATTTTTATTTATTTTTATTTTTTAGAAAAATGGTAATGGTAGCATGAATACAGAATTTAGAGAACAATGGTACCAATGTTTAAGTTTTACAACGTACCAATGAAAAAAATATGGATTAAGGATTCAATGAATTCTACTTGAAGAACATGCGAGGTAATAATAATAATAACAGAAAAAATGGTGTTCACAGAGTGAATTGAGTTTTAAAATATTTTCGCAAAATGCCTCACTTACGTTCTTGAAAACAAATTTCTTGAGTTTGTATGATTTGACACAAGTAAAGTCTAATGAATAGAAATTAAACAAGCAAATAATATGTAAAATATGAATTTAAATATGCTCAGGTATTCTAATAATGCTTATGTAAAGAGATAAGGGATTAGAGAGGTTGCAAACAAGATATATCCTGGTTCGGTCATCACCACTGTGACCTACGTTCAGATTGAAGTCGTTCAATCAACTTTCCACTATTGGTCAAGTTTCAAGGGTGAATGACAAACCACTACAACCTTCAAGAATTTTGTTTCTTGAAACCTTTACACTTCCACTCACTTTCTTAGACTATGAGCAACATTTCCACTAGGGTATCACTACCCTTAACTCAAATAAACAAAAGAAGAGTGTTTAAAAATGGATATGTACTCTTAAAGTACAAATTATACAAGTTGAAGCTTATGGCTATTGATCAATGTCACGAGAATGAAGTTCAAAGAAATTTTATGATCAATATGAGTAAGGATAAGTAATAAATGTGTTTGATTCAATAAGAATAGTCAAGAATGATTGAAATCGACGGAATAATGATTCTTGATTTTTTGAAACGCTATAAATGAGTTCATATAGGTGTTGGTATGAAACTAGTCATTTATAGTCGTTAGAATGCTTACCGTCCAGTAAGGATTTGAGTACTTTTCATGAAGTATCCGAATACTTCATCAAGTATACGAATACTTTTCATAAGGTATTCGAATACTTTGTTCTTAGCACAAGTATTTGAATACTAGTCAAGAAAGTATTCAAATACTTTCTTGACAGAACTTAAATGTGGCAGTTTTTGGGTTCGAAAGCATTCTAACTTGCCTCCAATCACTTTTAGTGCAATTCCTTGACTTGATAAAAATGTTTTGAGATTGTGAAATGTGTCAAGGTCTTTTTCATGAGTTATTCAAAATCTTTCAAGTAATTAGTGTCATAGATAATGCATGCACAAAATTAAGTATCCTTTGAGCTCATTCATTCACCATTAATCAATTATCTTTACATTTAGTTCTAAGCCCTAAGGATGTACTACTAGCTTGACTTTTTTATCTTTCTTTGGACACTATCATGTGTGTTGATGGTTTTGCTTCTATTGTCTTGTTGGATTGCTTCCTTAGTCTTTTTGATTGTTGTAAGTTGTATCACTCTATAAGTTGTTTCCAAGCTTGTTTGTTATTATCAAACTCTTGTATTATTAAACTCTTATATTTTGAGTGTATTGGTTCCACAGAGGGGTTTATCCTGACTACAAAGGATTAACAGAATTTCAAAAGCATAAGCCACCACATTTAGAGGAGAACACAACCCTGTAGCAGCAACTTAGTGGCTACGGGATTTGGAGAAATTTTTTAAGTAATGGACTATGTCAATGTTTAGCAAGTTAATTTTTCTATATATATGTTATTAGGTGACGCAGAGAACTGGTGGAAAGGTGCACAAAGGATTCTGCAGAGTCAAGGAACTAGGATTACTTGGAAAGTATTTCAAGATATTTTTTTTAGATAAATAGTCTCCTCAAAGTGTCAGAGATAAGAAGGAGATTGAATTCTTGAAGTTAAACAAAGAAACCTTTAAGTAGGAGAGTATGTGGCAAAATCTGAAGAATTATCTAAATATTCCACCTATGTGAAAAACCAGCCAAATGAACAATGGCTGGCAGCTAAGTTTGAGCCAAGATTGAAACTTGAGTTGAAGAGTATGGTGGTAGGCTATAGAATTAGAGAATTCTCAGCGTTTATTAATAATTGTTGTGATGTTGAAGAAAGTATGATGGAAGTGGAAAAGATAAGAGAAAAACAAAGGTGGTGGAAAAGAAAGAAAGAGGAAGACAAGCTCAAAAGAAAATGACTACAAGCAAATAATTCAAACAACGGATATAGTGTTAGAGGAAAGCAAAACCAAGCTAGCAACCAATTCCCTACATGCTCAAAGTGTGGGAAGTCCCGACCGGTGATTAGCCAGACAAGGAAGGAGTGCATTTTAAATGTGGTAAGCCAGGACATATAACATAGCAGTGCGCTCAGAAGAATGGACAAAGTTCTAACAACAAACAAAAACCAAAGGAAGAGTATTCACTCTAAATGGTCAAGAAGCAGTCAAGGCTTCAAACCTAGTTCAAGGTACGAGTTTAATTCAAGATTCTCTTTTAACTGTATTTTATGATTTTGGTTCAACCCACTCTTTCATTTCTATGAATAGTGCTCAAAATCTAAATTACTTATTTTCACGTTATCCTACAAATTAGATATTTTAATTCCCACAGGAGAAAAAATAATCGTCATATTCAAGTTGAAGGTAGATTGTTTAAGTTGAATTTGGTATGTTTACCCATGTCAGAAATAGATGTAATCCTTGGTATGGATTGGTTATCTGAAAATGGTGTAACCATTTATTGTTGTCAGAAAAATATCATTTTCACCAAAGAACCCAAATTTTCAAATAAATCTATGTGCCTATCAGTCGCTCAGCTCAAAAAGTGTTTGTTAGAAGGTTCCCAGAGTTATGTTCTCCCAATCATTCAGAAGTAAAGGAAAAGCATAATGTAACTAGCATTCTGTAGTCAATGAATATCTAGAGGTCTTCCTAGAAGAAATTCCATGTTTACCCCCGGAAAGGGAAATTGAATTCTCCATTGATTTAATACCTGGAGTAGATCCCATTTCTTTAGCACCTTACAGGATGTCTCCCCCTGAACTGATTAAATTAAAGAAACAAATAGAGGGACTTTTGTCCAAGAAATTCATCATACATAGTGTGTCACTTGGGGTGCACCAGTCCTTTTTGTTAAGAGAAAAGATGGAAGCATGAGATTGTGTACAAATTATAGACAGTTAAACAAAGTCGTCATCAAGAATAAGTATATTTTTCCTAGGATAGACGATCTTTTGAATCAACTAAGAGGAGCCACAATGTTTTCTAAGATAGATCTAAGGTCAGGAAATCATCATATTAGAATTAAAGCAGAATATATTCCCAAGATAGCTTTTAGGACTAGATATGGGCATTATGAGTATTTAGTGATACCATTTGGACTTACTAAAGCCCAGCTGTATTTATGGATTACATGAATAGAATCTTTAGATCTTATTTAGATTAATTTGTGGTAGTATTGATAGATGATATCCTGATATACTCAAAAAATAAGGAAGAACGTGAAAAACATTTGAGGCTAGTATTACAGGTACTAAAGGACAAACAATAATATGCTAAGCTCGAAAAATGTGAATTTTGGATGAAAGAAGTTAAGTTCTAAGGTCATGTGGCCCCAGAAAAAGGAGTATCTATTGATCCTAGTGAGATTGAGGTTGTAGTATACTTGGAATGGGCAAAATCGATCACCGAGATCAAAAGTTTCATTGGACTCGTAAGATACTACAGTAAGTTTATTAAAGGATTCTCACAGTTAGTATTACCCTTAACTCGATTGACTAGAAAAGGAACTCCTTTTGTGTGGACTCAAGAATATGAGGATTGTTTCGAAGACTTAAAGAATAGGTTAGCAACCGCACCTATCCTCATAATTCCTGACCTAAAAGGAAAATTTGAAGTGTACTGCAATGCGTCTAAGAAAGGGTTGTGTGTTAATGCAAAATGAAAAGGTAGTAGCCTACGCATCTAGGCAGTTAAGGCCCCACGAGGAAAATTACTCAACCCATGATCTAGAGCTTGCGGCAGTAGTCTTTGCCCTCAAGATTTGGAGATACTATTTTTACAGGGCTAAATTTGAGATTTTTAGTTATCATAAAAACCTCAAATATTTATTTGATAAAAAAGAATTGAATATAAGATAGCAGAGTATAATAGCAGATGCTTTTAACCTATGTAGCACCGATACTGACACAGGACACGTGACACGATACGACACGACACTCTGACATGTTAATTCTAAAAAATATTAGATTTCGACACGTTAGGACACGTTTTGATATTAAATAATATTTTTATTTTATGTAGTGTATATTATATTTAATATTCAATAATTTAACAAAAAAATGAATCTAAACTTATAATATTCATAAATTTTGCAAAGAAACATAAGATATCACAAATATTTGTATTAAACTCAATAAAATAACAATGGTAACCTTTAAATCTTTTTTTGAATTTATATAACGCGTGTTGGAATGTCGGAGTGTCTGAGAGTGTCGTGAAGTGTCGGACACGACACGTCAGAATTTTTGAAGGGTCAGTACTTCATAGCTTTTAACGACTACAGAGCACAAATAACCAAACAAGAACCGTAGAGATAAGAGAAAAAAAAAAGGAAATCCAAAAACTGATAAATGACACAATAACCCAAAAAAAAATTAAATTGATAAAAAATGGGTTTACAAGAAAAAATATGCAAATTAGGATTCCTCTCATTAAACTCTAATACCAAACAACAAAAAGCAAAAGAAATATTGAATAAATCCATGTGAGTAAACAGCACAACAGAGACTATATTATATATATAAACTATTATGTATACAACTTGACTAAGTCCCTTATACTACTTCTACTATATACAACAATGTTATTAGACTTTAAAAATTAGGCATCATTGCAAACTCCCCGTTCAAGAACAAATCCAACATTTTCTATTATTCAGATACAAGTCTCTTCCATAAGCCAGCACATATAAGCATGTTATTAGACTATAGAAATTAGGCATCATTGAGAACTCCCCGTCCACGAACAAATCCCTCATTTTGTTCGATAAAGATACAAGTCTCTTCCATAAGCCTGCATTATGAGTCTCTTCGCATATATAAGCTGACTTTAGAAATTAGGCATCATTGCGAACTCCCCATCCACGAACAAATCCCACATTTTCTTCAGTTAAGATACAAATCTCTTCCATAAGCCTGCATTATATGAATCTGTTCGCATATACAAGCATGCTATTAGACTTTAGAAATTAGGCATCATTGCGAACTCTGCATCCACGAACAAATCCCTCATTTTCTTCGCTTAAGATACAAGTCTCTTCCATAAGCCTGCATTATATGAATCTCTTCGCATATATAAGCATGTTATGAGACTTCAGAAATTAGGCATCATTGTGAACCCGTCCACGAACAAATCCCACATTTTCTTCGGTTAAGATACAAGTCTCTTCCATAAGCCTGCATTATATGAATCTCTTCGCATATACAAGCATGCTATTAGACTTTAGAAATTAGGCATCATTGCGAACTCTACGTCCTCGAACAATTCCCACATTTTCTTCGGTTAAGATACAAGTCTCTTCCATAAGCTTGCATTATATGAATCTCTTCGCATATATAAGCATGTTATTATACTCTAGAAATTAGGTATCATTGCGAACTCCCCGTCCACGAACAAATCCCTCGTTTGCTTCAATTAAGATACAAGTCTCTTCCATAAGCATGCATTATATGAATCTCTTCACATATATAAGCATGTTTAGACTTTAAAAATTAGGCATCATTGCAAACTCCCCCGGTCCACGAACAAATTCCACATTTTCTTCGGTGAAGATACAAGTCTCTTCCATAAGCCTGCAATGAAATGAAGGACACATATTCAATATATTAAATAACCTATTGAATTGAAAATGATCAAATACTTAAATTCATATATTATATAAGTATGTATTACTGATGAGTTTTTCGGTCTTGTTTAGGACAATGGATACTACAATGACAAGCCCATCAAGATAACTTAATTTGCCCTTTATTCTTTCACCAATCCTAAAGTCGAGTTGATCAGAATCAAGAATGATTGGTTCGTTCGAAGCCTGATAAATTTAATGCACAACCAAATATTGCACCCGTTAGTTAGCTAACCATTCACATTCAATATGAAATTAATATCGCAAAGCATTTAATGTAAAACCATATATTGCATCCATTCGTTTCAATTTTCCCTGACTTACGTAAAATCATAGAAAGGGGTTGAAGGAGCATACGTTGCATAAAAAAAGTTTTTCTATTTTAAATATTTGCTTTTAATCTCACCATAATCCATCCATTTGAGTCATTATAGGATGGTACCTGAGTTGCGTATGCAACCAGATCTGCACAAGTGTCCAAAACAAAAGAAAGAGAAAAGTGATGTTCATTAATGAATCAATTATCAAAACCACACATTGGAGAGAAACATGGGATGACTAAGGATTAACGAAAAATGGTGCTTACGAGTGAAAACTTGCTTTAGGGTATTGTATATTGGCGAGAACACAACCTTGTGTGTTAAAATTCCAACTCGACCAACCATATATATATATATATATATGAAGTAAACTATTTTAATTAGTTCTAATAAAGTGAGTAGCCAAAATAATTTCTTTAGAGACTATTGCTAGTGACTGATTCTTTAATGTTACCAAGTTAGAAAAAAGAACGTAAAAAAGAAAATAAATAGGCTTACTTGAGTGACGAAGAGATCATTCTCCTTGAGCTTAGGTTTGGCAACATCCTCATAAAAGGATATTGTGTAAGGATTGTTAGAAGGCCCTGATTCATTTGGCTCAGAAAGATCTCCTAAGATGATATCAAACTTCTCTTCAGAATTTTCTAACTTGGCCCTGTGAGAGATAAATGTGTAGCTTTTGAAAAAGCAAATCATACTAACATTTCTCTAGCTAGTTATAATAAATCATTCTTACTTTAGTTCATATACAAATGACAAGTTAGAAGAAAAATGTAATAATTCTCACCTATGTAGCTGAAAATGAAAGATCTCATGAATTGTGTCAGAAAATTTAAGAACTTGTAATTCTAGTTTATATAAGAACTTCAGAGCCGTTATTTATTCCATTAGGGAAGAAATTTTTTAGAAAATTGAAGTATCTCAAGTTGTATAATCCAACTAATTAAAAATTAAAAAATAGGAATCGAGAAGGGTTCAAAAGATCGAAGAATTAAATACTCACACTGCATGATTGTAGATAATTTGAAGCCTCTCATCATTAAAAGCCTCATGATTTGTTGTGAGATGCTCGCAACATACATTAACAACCTCCTATAGTTAAGTATATTTAACTCAGATTAACAATGGCTAGAGATATTTTTATTAAAATGTATATAATCAGTTAAGATTGATATGTCTCGGGATCTCAATGAATTAACAACTTACTCGACCAATATCACATATTATGACTTTCTCAAAGTCTACATGTTTTAGAACTTCTCTGGCAGCAGACCTTCCATCTCTTCCAATGATAAACACACTTTTGGGTCTGTTCTTGGTGTGAATACTTGGTTAGAAATATATCAAAAGTATAAAAACTACAAAAAAATTGATGGAAATATATACATACTCATTATGTACGAGGAGTGCAGGATGAAACAAGCTTTCATGGTAGATATAGTCATCAAACTCAGTGCATTGCAAGTGCCCATCAATCAGAACAGCCTTCATGTAAGATACATATTAGATTTCTAACTTGGGAGAAAAACTTGATTCTAACTATCATTCATGCAATCAAGAATACATACATAACAACCTGAATGTCTAGACCTTATTTATGAGAGTAACAAAAACTATTAAATAGGAAAAAAAAATATCTTCCTAAACTAGCTGAAGTCAATAGAATGTGATAAATAATTGTGACAGTTGATGGACATGCATGATACACTGTGTCACAAAATCCACGAAGAAAACACACCTTTCCATTCCTGCTTGTTGCAAGGACTTTTAGATTTTGGATATCACTTGACCCTTGAAACTCCTCCCTGAAACCAAATTCATGATAAGATCAAATAAAAATTGGATATAAACGAAATGAAAGAGTTGTATATGTATATACCTATTCAAAGCCAAGCACCATTTGACATCCGAGTCAATTTTTTCTTCGAATGAAAACACCAATCTTTTCTGACCGGCAACAAAGTTAGACCTGCAACAAAAGCTAAAATCTTCAATAAGTATGTTCTTATCAAAGAAAGATACAAGGCAAAAATAATTAATAAAAAACCAGAATCAAATAATGCAGAATTAAAAAAAAAAAAGAGCTTGCATAAACATGTATTGCTGCCAAAATTTGCGGGGAAAAGAGAAATGATAAAATGGTAGGAGCACAAGGATCTCCCTAAAATTGACCATTCTGGGCAATGAAAAAAAAAATACAAAAGAGGGGGTTTTCCGATGAAGAGGGGAGCATACATTTCTCAACATTTGGGGGAACTTTATGGCGTTATTGGAGAGAAAGGGAAGGAGAGAAAAAAAAATGAAGAGACAAAAAGATAAAAGTATTTTCAACAAGAGTGGGGGAAAAGGAAGAACAGAACACCCTTGTGTTATTCAAAGAGGAATAAGTTAAGAAAAGGGGATCCATTGAGCGATTTCTTAGATCGTTGAAAGCAACAAAATTTCTTCACCGTAACTAACTCCTACCTTCGTTCCCGCCAAGTCGCCGGTGACCGCGCCACCATATCTAGCCACTATCCGTCAAACCAGAACCACCACATCTCTTCCACTTTTCAAAGTTGCCTTCACTGCGCCGTCCAGAAAGTGATAATTGAGAATCCTTCTTTTTTAACTTATGGCTAGGTTAGGTTTTTTTTTATTATTATTATTATTTTTGCATTTGGGTTAGTGACCATGATAGTTCCATTTGGGCTGACTTTTTTGTTTTTTTTCTAAATCCCCTTGGTCAATAATATGGGCTTCGTATGCATACGAGGGTGGATCTGATTATCTTTTCTTTTTTAAGAAAAAGAGAGTAGTTTTAAAATATACGAGTAATAAAAAAAAATTGTCCTTTTAAAAGAAATAATCTTATGTGATTTTAGATTCTGACCATTGATTTTCATAATCAACTGTTATAATTTATTAGATCAAATAAATTATAACTGTTGATTCACGGAAATCAATGATTAGGATCTAAAATGATACAAGATTATATCATTTAAGAGGATAAATATTTTCCGCAAAAATAAATGTAAGAAGAATGTAAAAACCCAATGTTTATTTTCTTGTATGAGGTTAAGAGCAGTGACGTCATGATATTGAAATGAATTTAAAAAAATATATATATAATTCCTAGAATTTAAAAGGAAAAATATTTAATTAGGATAGAATTAAATAAAAGATATAAAATTACCAAAAAATTCAAAAAATAAGAAAAATAATTGGTTTTGTTATTATTATTTTTAATTCTTACTTGTCTTCGTGATATATTTTCGTTGTGTAATTTGTAGTGAGATTTGATTAAATACTTTTAGAAAAGTTACAAAAAGTATAAAATTAAGTTATAAAAACCACGCAATGAATTATAACATTGATTGTATAGTCATCTATCCTCAAATATTGTATATTTCATATGGACTTTCGTATAGCTATGCTATCTTAAGTATTGTGCAATGTGGAATCACATTTTAAATAAAAAATATTATCTTCCAAAAATTGAACAATCAAAATTATCTATCCAATAAATTTGTTCTAAAATTCCCAAAATCTTAGGAGCGATTTATAAGGTTGATTGAATGGATCACCATCCTCAAGTGTTGTTAGCTTCTTAAGAGTTTATGTGTAGATGTGCTATCTTAAATTATGAGCAGCGATAATTTTTTTTTAAATAACATATATATTTTCTTTCCAAGCCCTTTTCAAATTAAAATTAACCAATACAAAAATATTTTCTAAAGAACGACGTAACTTTAAGTTTCCTATTGCACCAGATATATAATAGAGTGGGGATTTTTCTAATTCCGTGGCAATAATTAACCCTCACATGTCCAGCAAAGTTCGTAGGAGGAAGGCCTATGGCTATTTTTTTTTATTTTTTTTTGGGTGTGGCTAAGGGTGAAAACACCCGGCCAAAAGAAACACAACAAAAATCAAGAATCAAGTTACAAAACTTCGAAGGTAGCTCACAGAAGCCTTATCAGCCAAAACTAAATTATAAAGATCAGGGGGGGGGGGAAACTAAAGATAACCAAATGTGTTTATTGAATGATGATCCAAAGAGAAGTTTGTCAGCCAGTCCGCACAGTGATTTCCTTCCCTATAAGCATGTTGCAAGCGAACAGACCAGTTCTTTGATAACCACGCTTGTATCTGAGTCGCTAGATGGGACTCAAGAGCAGCTTCACCATGTTTGGTGAGCACCGCAATAGCATTAATGGAATCACTTTCTACTATCACATTATGTCAGCCCCTTGTCCAAGTTGTTTCTAGTCCTTTTAAAATACCCCAGTATTCAGCAACAAGGCAGAACAATAGCCAATATTATAGGTGAAGCCTCCTAACCAATTACCAGCATAATCACGAAGAATACCTCCACAAGCAGCCATACTCGGATTGCCTCTTAAAGCTCCATCCGAATTGATTATAATCAAATCCACTTCAGGTGGAATCCATGAAACAAAATACTGAGAGCTACCTCTTATTTTTGTCTTTACTTTATTCTGTTTATAAGCCTCAGTAACATGAGAAGCCAACCGACTAACAAAAGAACCTTTATAAGAATCACTATTAGAATGTTGACCATTCTCTAGAGCATTTCTCCACTGCCAAAGTTGCGAACAAGCTATAAAAAACATAGTAATCCAGGGAATATCATTTACTAAAACTTCTACAGCCATTAAGTTAACTTGAAGTCAATTACTTAAATCTCCTTGAAAAAATTCATACACCTTATAAGAAGGGATAAGCTCCTACCAGAAGCATTTGGCTTGATCACAATCTCAGATAGCATGAATTACAATATCATTTTCTTGAAGACAAATAGGACACAAATGATTAATTGTACCCCAGCTAGCTAACAACATTTTAGCTGGAATTTTTTTATGCAATACCTCCCACATAAATAATTTAATCCTTTCAGGACCTTGCCACTTCCACAATTTTTGCCAATCAATCAAAACTGGCTGTCCTATACAGTTGAGTGCTTCTGTCAAATTATCGTAAAGTGATCTTGTAGTTATTCTTTGAGCACCCCAAAAGTACCATCTCTTTTTATCTAATCCATCTTGAGGATGAGGAGTCCATCTTGAGGATGAGGAGGGAGTAAGCTTTAGATTTGTTGCACCACCACAGAAGGGTGCAAAGAATTCAAACAATGCACATCCCAATATCTATCATTGTTGACATAATCTACAACTCTTTTATCAAGATCCTCCATTGGGATTGGGGATATAACTTTATCAATTAATCTGCAATCCCCAGTTAACCATGAATCCTGCAAGAATCTAATCAGCTCCCCATTACCAATTTCCCAAATGCTATGATTTTCAAGAGAGTGACATAACCTACACATATTAGACCAAAGATGGGAATCCCTTTTTTTAAATAAAGAATTCATTGTTTATGTTAGTGCCACAATATTTCCCTTTAATAACTTGAACCCATAAAGCCCCATCATTAGATGATATCTTCGACGCTAACTTTGCAAGAAAAGCATCATTCATCTGCGAAAGTTTTTTAATACCCAAACCACCACAACTCTTTGGCCTTAAAATATCATCTCATCCAATTAAATGCAGACGACGCTGACCAGGCTTATCCCCCCAAATGAAGTCTCTTTGAATCTTCTCATTCTGATCACACATGGCTATCGGAATTTTATTATTCTGCATGTGAAAAACTGGAATAGAAGAAACTACCGACTGAGAGAGTGTAATACACCCTGCTTAAGAGAGACACATTCCATTCCACCCATTAAGCCTCTCCATAACCCTCTCTACCACGCCAGCATAAGCATGCTTAGTAACTCTCCCATGATGCATCCAAGAGCCTAGATATCGACCAACACTTCTTACCCATTTGAATCCACTAATATCAGATATTGTACCAGCAACATTCTCAGGAGTATTCTTAGAAAAATAAATTGAAGTTTTCTGAATACTAACCTTCTGACCTAATATATCTACAAATAATTGAAGACAACGAAGAATAATTTGAAGCTGCTCAAGATTTTCCTCCGTAAATAACATAAGATCATCAGCAA
The DNA here is from genome assembly GCA_032173675.1 of Gastrolobium villosum. Classification (NCBI taxonomy): domain Eukaryota; kingdom Viridiplantae; phylum Streptophyta; class Magnoliopsida; order Fabales; family Fabaceae; genus Gastrolobium; species Gastrolobium villosum. The sequence continues at coordinate 18,166 of JAVKPL010009766.1, forward strand.
AAATCAAGTGAGAAATATCTGTACCATTTCTTCCTGCTCTAATTGGTTTCCATAATCCTTCATTTAGTGCAGTATTGATTATATGAGTAAGTTTCTCCATTGCCACAACAAATAAGTAAGGAGAAAGAGGATCTCCTTGACGAACTCCCCATGAAGGTTTAAAATCATTTGTCAGTTCCCCATTCCAGAGGACATTTATAGTGGGAGTACTCACCGCATACATAATCAAATTGACTAGGTGAGAAGGCAAATTCATTTCCTCAATGGTATTATGTAAAAACTTCCAATGAAGTCTATCATAAGCTTTCTCTAAATCAATTTTGACAGCCATAAATGTTGTTTTACCCTTCATCTTATGCATGGAGTGTATTAGCTCTTGAACTGCAATAATATTATCCTTGATATGTCTTTGAGGCACAAAACTAGCTTGCACCGGAGAGATAAGCTTGGGCATGACTGGCTTTAATCTTTGGACAACCACCTTTGTCACTAATTTATATAAAGTCAAACATAGAGAAATAGGCCTAAAGTGAGCAATATTCACAGGTGCCTGCACCTTTGGTATTAGGACAAGCAATGTTGAATTTACTGAAGTGAGCAAATTGGGATCATTCCAAATATCTTGAACAAACTTTACAATTTGGGGATGAAGAGCTGACCAATCTCGTTGAAAGAAAATAGCCGGATTTCCATCCCTGGAGCTTTGAAAGAACCCACATCAAAAAGACACTGCTTGATTTCCTATGGAGAAGGGATCTTAATCATCATTTGCAACTCTTGAGAATCAATATTAGGCCACATATTAGCTGACGAAAGCCACCTTATGTTGGCAATATCATTCGAAAATAATGCTTTATAAAAATTGTAAACATGCTTTTTTAAAGCTCCTTCTTCCTCGGTCCACTGCCTATTATCTTATCTCAATCTAGGAATCTTATTAATACTCTTGCGGATAATTGTTTGAAGATGGTAGAACTTTGTATTTTTATCACCATCAACTATCCATTGGTGTCTAGATTTTTGGAACCAAAAAACTTCCTTTTGCTCCAAAGTAGCTCGCAGTTGAGCTTGAAGATCCATTTCTCTAGTTGACAGAATATTTGTATCATGTCTCTCCCTTTGAGCTTGAACTTTGGAAATTTGAGAATTCAACATCTGTTTTCTTTGTAAAATATTTCCAAATACTTCTTTATTCCATTTATGCAAAGAGGGAATAAATTGATGAAGCATCACTGGAATAGAAGTAGAAGTATCCCAATCTCTACTGAATAAATTTGGAAAATCATCATAATCAAGCCAAGGGGCTATAAACCTAAAAAGTTTCATGTCACGACGTGAATTTTGCTTGGAAGTTTTGATTAGGAGAGGAGCATGATCAGAGCCTATTCTAGGCAAATTAATGACACTGGCATCTTCAAATTGCACCCGCCAATTCAAATTAACTATAGACCTATCTAATTTCTTAAAGACCATATCCAAATGTCTCCATTTCGGTCCCTGCCAGGTGAAAGTTGAAACCGAAGATGGAAGATCATGAAGATTGCAGTCATTTTATAGGTTAGCAAATCTACCACAACGAACTGGATTTGGTGAAGACCCTGTTTTCTTTTCAGTAATACTAGCTATCTCGTTGAAATCTCCAGCTACCAGCCAACCTTCAGACATGTTATTGCTGAGAGATAGCAACTCATTCCAAAGAAACTGACGAAGAGTTTTGTAAGAACCCGCACCGTTAATTAAGGAGATTAATTAATTAAATGTGATAATTAGGAAATAATTTCATAATTGACCCTAATAATTATTATGAGACTTTAATAATTATAGTAAGTGAGTGATAATGCTGAAAGTCACTTTTTTGACGAAGAGCAGATACCGGTTTTGCTACCCGGTATAAATGTGTACTGGTGAAGTATTCCGGAAAATTATAATAAGTACATGATAATTACTAGAAGAATATGTAGGACTAGTAAAACGAGTTTCAGGTCAAAATAATGAGAACTGGTACCAGAACTGATACTGGCTATGGAAAAACGCCTACCAGAAAGGTGTTCCGAAAAATAAAATAAAAATATGAAAAATCTTAGAAAAATGAGTAGGTTAAGATTCCAAAGTTTGGGATTAAAATTCTAAGCGTAGCAATTAGAGCTAATACAGTGCAATTAAGACTTTGTGGGCTATAAATACTATGCTTGCACAAAACCCTAGGTAGCATTTCAGCCTCTACGTGACTTGGTGGCTGACTTACACTCTAAACACTGTTCCATGTCACTTTTACTTCATTTAGTGAGCTTTGAAGCCATCTTCTTCCATTTCTCTTCATCTAAACCCTTGGATGAGTAAGAATGATCATTGGGGGTGAGAGTGAGGTGTTGTTTCTGAGTTGTGGTCACTGTCTTAGGGAGTTTTGTGGCTGACTTCATGGATTTAGTTGGTTGGGAGCTTGGTGTTGGCTTTTGTTGCTTAAAGAAGCAACCTTTGTAGAAAAAGAACCCTCGTTGGTGTAGCATTTTCGTGTCCTTGTGTGTGCTGGATTTGGGAGTTGCATTGTGAGCTCCAAGAGCACTTTGAGTTGCTGTTTTAAGCTTGGGTAAGTGCTACTACCTTTGATCATGAGTCTTAATGGGTAAAAGTGGAGTCTTGCCATGTTTAATGAGTTAAACAAGTAACCAACACATATATGAACCTTGAGCAAAATAAAGATGCATGCTTGGACGTTACAATGGGTTAAAAACCCAACCTTGGAAGGATATCTTCGTGAAATGTAGAAACTACATTCTGTTGCGAAATATCCGGATATGATATCCGGGTATGGGTCTTTTGATATCCGGATATGGCCCCGACATATATCCGGATATTCTGGGATTTCGATGAACAGTAAGGTTGTCATACAGATTTGATTTATGGGTTTGTGGACCCTAGTTTGATGAAATTGGACTACTGTAAATATTAAACTAAGTCAGAATCAAGGGATTAAGGGCTTATGGCTTTGTGGGAAGCCTTAAAACGTAAATCGTAAAGGAAATGCATAGTCTTTATGTTATATGCTTGTAGAGTATGAATGTTGATATTTTTATTGGTCCAAACAGATTGTTATCGCGCTGTTTGTGGACTTTGAGCTGGTGTGGACCTTGTATTGGATAGTTAGCTTGCGAGGTAAGCTTTCGTGTCCTCGGTTTAGCCATTGTTTTGTTCCACCATTTCCCATGGGGGATGATTTATATGCATGATGTGTTTTCATATACTGCATGTGGAATGCTAATGAGCTGTTAAGTGCAATCTTTTATAATATGTATGTGGTATTACGCCACAGGAGGCCAAGGGGTGGTCTTGTGGGCGAGTACAACAATGGCTAGTACTGTGTGGGTTTAGATGGATTCCTGCACTTCTATGATAAGTAGAATTGTTATAACACACATGACATGATTATCTGCTGCATTACACTATTTTGGAACTTATATTGTTGAACTGTTTTTAGAACTTATATTGCACATGTAAGTGAGCTTGGGGTGGAAGATCCTTGAGGACCCCTTGTCTTACTGAGATTTCTTTTTAGAGATCTCACCCCACGTTTGGGGTACCATTTCAGGTTCAGGTAATGCGGGGGTTGAGACCTCTAGCGGCAGGAGGCCGGAGCTTAGCTGATATTGCTGTTTATTTGCTGACAAGTTTGGATGCTGGATTATGCCTGTTGCTATGATGCTTTTAGCTTCAGTTAATATTATGTTGTTGTTGTCAAGACTGTTGTTGGGCTTTGTTGCTTTATTTGGTGAGCATGGGGATTGTCCATGCCGCATTGATTTGACTATGTCTTATTTTAGATTCGAGTTGTAATAATGTATCAGGATTATGTCCGGACTACGTGTTGTAGTTCCGTGATTTTAGATACTCACTGTTATTTATATTATGAGGTATTTCAGTTAGTTGTCTCTTGCAATATCATACAGGTGATGTTTTATGAAAATGATTAAGTAATCAACTTGGCTAAGTATAATGACGTCATAATTAAACAGAAAAAGATATTCCACATTTTAAAATTAAGCGCGGCTTAATACGATGACATGTTAACAAACCGGGTATACATGGGGTGTTACAAGTTTCATGAGGACTTGTATAGATAGCAGTACAACAAAACTCCTTAGTCGAACCTATCTTCATTCTGGTGTGGATATAATGATCAGAGTTTGAAAGAAGTGTCACTTGTGCCCGAGATGAAGACCAAATAATCCATATACCACCAGAAAACCCATTAGCTTCTTCTATTAAACAATTATCAAACTTCAATTTTTTCATTAACTTTCTGCACTTACCACTATTAGTATGCGTTTCCAAAAGAACTAACATTGATAGCTTGTATCGATCTTCAAGAGTCCAGAGGTTGCGGCCCAAACTTTCTTTGGTTGTTCCTCTACAATTCTAGAAGATAAGGGACATAATTAACTATAGTGGGTAGCTGCAGGGATGAACATAATATGTTTACTCAAATGATTTCTCCAGTCAATGGAGATAAGTTATCTTCGGTGAGCCCAAAATGATGTCGTTTTGGGATGAAAATCAATGTGTTTTTTGTAATTCTAACATATTGTAGGGTTATATTAGTCTTTATCATTATAATTTTTTGTCTTATAACCTAAAACGACATCATTTTGAGATAATTGGAGATAATTTTATCTACGGTGACTGGGAAAATACTTTTCCCTATTTAATAATAAGAAAATATCCTCAAAATCAATAACTTTGCTATTATTTGAGGTAACTTTATTTATTTTCCTATTTGAATTTATGTCGCAATAAGGAGATTTTATTTTTATTTTTATTCAAACTACTTATTAAATGCAAATATTATTTTATTATGAAAGGTAGTTTTATTGACCATGAACTTATGCCTTAATGATGATACATAAATGTTTCATGATCATTTAAAATGGTCGTCCAATTTTGAATTTTAATTTTAACTATAGATATATGTTTGATCCAGTAATTAAGTTTGTTTTGTACACACAAAATCACAATATTTAAGTAGCAAAATCACAAATTTTTTTTTAAAGAAAAACAAAGCACTCCTTGGACCTTCTTATGAACATCTATTCTAATATATATCATATTTTTTAATATATATATGGAAAATTATTGTCTTATGTTGTAGGAAAAACAAATCTCTCATGGGAAAAAAAACTATGTATTACGGGTAGTACATAGTTATAATCTATGAAGCACCGACACCTCAAAAATCCTGACGTGTCGTGTCCGACACTTCCCGACACTCTCGGACACTCCGACACTCCCCGACACTTCAACATGCGTTATAAAAACTCAAAAAAAAGGTTCAAAGGTTGCGTTGCGTGAAGTTTTTAGTTCCAATTATTAGATTCGTTGGATTGCGATTACCATTTTATTGAATTTAATATAAATATCTGGGATATATTATGTTTCTTTGTAAAATTTATGAATATTATAAGTTTAGATTCATTTTTTTGTTAAATTACTGAATATTAAATATAATATACACTACATAAATTAAAAATATTATTTAATATCAAAACGTGTCCTAACGTGTCGAAATCCAACATTTTTTAGAATTAACGTGTCGGAGTGTCGTGTCGTGTCGTGTCACGTGTCCCGTGTATATATATATATAGGTTATAATATTAAAGCTATTTTTTTCTCTCCTAAGATATTGTATAATAATGTGGCAGAGAGAAGAAAAAAAGTAATTTTATCATTATAAGTATGTACTACCCATAGTACATAATTGTTTTTTGCATGAGATAATTCTCTCCTGCAACATGAGAAAAATTTATTTATATATATATATATATATATATATATAGGAAAAAACATTTGTCCTTTTAAAGGATATAACTTTGTGTCATTTTAGATTTTAACCATTGATTTTCGTTAATCAATATTTATGATTTATTAGGTTAAAATTATTAATTAATTAGTAATTCGCCCACGCCAAAAAAAAATAGTAATTCGCAATAAATTATAACCGTTGATTGACGAAAATCAACAGTTAAGATATAAAATGACACAAAGTTATATCCTTTAAAAAGACAAATATTTTCTCCATATATATATATATATATATATATATCAATAATGAGAATGTTTTACCAACTTATTCTTTATATCCTTAGTTCCAGTGAGTATTTGAATCAAACTGAAAACTAAATTGCATCATATTAAAAACAAATAATTTTGTTATAAAAAAACAAATAATTTTTTCAAAATAAGTTTTAGAATGAAACTGCTTTTAACTTTTTCAAACAATTTAGTTCTAATATTGTAAAAAAGGTTCGCTTACAATAGTTACTTGAACCACTTTTGACCAAGAATAAGCTTGATTTCTTGGATTTAATTGGAAATGGGAATTGCGAGATCGGAAAAAGGAGATGGAGAGAAAATAACATGGGATTCTCGGAGGGTGAGAATTTGTAACATATTTTCAGTGCTTATGGAATACTTACTTCTTTATAAAAAATTAGAAAAAAAATGACTAAGTGTCGTTAAATGTAAAAGGATGGGTGAAATACCTAAAGTTAGGTATGTTATTTTTTTTTATTAATGATTTATTGAGTTTACAATCTTAAGAGAGTATTGAAGATATTTTACAAAATTTGATATACAACTATAAGAGAAGAAATAATTCATATTTTCGAGAAATGTGCATCATTATTACGAGCCAAAGGTGTAAGATGAGAGTTCCTTGTTCTTATGTGGTCAATGTTTTGCAAGACATGGACTAATTTATTTTGCTAAAATGAGTTTAGAATGGTTCCAAGTCGGTTATGAGCCTAAACTTGTTATGAACTATAAAACTGGTTTCTGAACCAATTCATAAAAATCAAAACTTAATACCTGATAACCATATCCAAGTGGCTCATGATATTGAAGCCTATGTCCAGAATAATACTAAAGCCCAAGTCCAGAAATCATATAACTCATACTAACAAATGACTAATCATGACAGATGATTATCACGTCAGTTAGAGCATGATTTATTACATTAAGTCAGTTTGTTAGAGTTTGTTACTTGGCAGTTATAGTTAACCATTCAGCTTGAGTTAGTTTAATCAGAGTTAGTTCTCAATAGTCTTGTATATAAATAGCTCTTGTGTAATACGATTAGTTTTCAGTTCAATAATACCAGATTAATTCTTTCTTCATGAATTCTCTATTTTTTCTCACATTCATGATGGTATCAGAGCCTTGAAGGCTCTGATACCTGTTTCGGTCTTTCTTCTTTCTTTCAAGGTCTCGATCTTCTATCTTTGAAGCTTTGCAACTATGGCGATAGCGAATCAAGTTCCTCTGCCAGAACTTCTGACAAATCCGGCTCATCCTTATTACCTGCATCCAAATGAAAGTCCATCACAGATTTTGGTAACTCCTCTTCTCAATGGACAAAATTATCATACGTGGTCGCGTGCTATGACAATGGCACTTAGATCCAAGAATAAACTTGGATTCATTAACGAAAATCAACTTATACCAGACGATGAAGATCCAGAATATGAAGCTTGGGATCGCTGCAACACCATTGTGTTAGGATGGATACACAGATCAATCACTCAGAATATTGCTCAATCCATACTTTGGATAGAGAAGGCTTCGAATGCATGGAAGGATTTACATGATCGGTTCTCACAGACAGACATGTCTCGGATCTCAGATCTTTATGAGGATGTCTACAAATTGTTCCAAGGTGATAAATCAGCAAGTGATTACTTTACTTAATTGAAAACAATGTGGGATGAATTAGATAATTTGAAGCCACTTCCCAATCCTACTGTTTCTTGTATTTGTGGAGCTGTTGAACGAATGCGTCTCTATCGAGACAGAGATCAAACTATAAGATTTCTAAAGGGATTGAACGAGCAATATGCTCAAGCACGTTCACAAATTATGTTAGTTGAGCCACTTCCAAATGTAACGAAGGCATTCTCTTTAATATCTCAACAAGAACGTCAGTTTCTATCTGAAAATAATGTAAATTTTTCAAATAATCCTCAAGTTATGGCTACTGTTGGGGAACAACAAAATAATAGAAGAACTGGTGGATACTTCAATGGTGGCAGATCCTACAGGGGACGTGGTCGTAATAATTTTGGCAGAGGATCAAACACATCTAAGTTCTGTACTCATTGTAATAGAACTAATCACACCATTGAACCATGCTATCTCCTTCACGGATTTCCACCTGGATACAAAAGGAGTAATCAAGTTAATAACTCTGTTGCTGTTGCACACACTGATATGGAGAATCATGAATCATCCGTATCATCTCAGCCTTCCATGACAATGATTCAAGATCAGTATAATCACATTCTCAACTTGCTGCAATGTTCCAGCACAACACAGTCTTCACAGAATCAACATTCCATCAATGCAGCAAATTCTAGACATCCAATAATTGATGAAACTCAAACAGGTAACATGAGCGTTGAGTGGGTCATAGACACAGGTGCAACAGATCACATCACTCATACTTTGTCACAATTTTCTAGTTTCCACAAAATCAAACCTATTTCCATTCACTTACCAAATGGTTCAAGTGTCATTTCATCAATCTCTGGAACAGTAAATATCTCTTCATCACTCATTCTTACTGATGTTCTTTTTGTTCCAAATTTTCATATTAATCTTCTATCAGTCACAAACTGTTAGATTCATTTTCTTATACCATTGTTTTTAACAAATTTGCTTGTGTCATACAGGAGAGAAAGTTAAATTGCCTGATGACGATTGGTTCTGCTAATCGAAGAAATGGACTGTATGTGATGATCAATGTGATGGCAAATGCTGCAGGCAAGACAGTAGCTTGCACAAACACCCCACCTTGTAATAAAACCAACCAAAATGACACCCCACCTTGTAATAAAACCAACCAAAATGGTGCTTATGGTATCTGGCACAAAAGACTAGGTCACATATCCAAGGAAGTTGCATGTGCAATGTCATTACAATTTCCTTTTATTCCATCTTCAATGCAAGTTGAACCTTGTGATGCTTGTTATTTTGCTAAGCAGCATAAACTGCCTTTCAATCTCAGTGTGAATAAATCAAAGAAAATTTTTGAGCTTCTTCATGTAAATATTTGGGGTCCTCATTCAACTAATTCTATTCATGGACATAGATATTTTCTTACCATAGTAGACGATTACTCATGCTTCACATGGATATTGCTTATGCACACCAAATCTGAGACACGAAATCATCTGCAGAATTTCTTTGCTTATGTTAAAAATCAGTTTGGTACTACTATTAAAGCTTTAAGATCAGACAATGGACCTGAGTTTCTAATGAATGATTTTTATTCAAAAGAAGGGATCATACATCAACGTACATGTGTGGAGACACCGCAACAAAATGGCAAAGTGGAGCGTAAGCATCAGCACATTTTGAATGTGGCTCGTGCTATTTTATTTCAAGCAAAGATTCCTCTTTCTCTATGGTGTTATACTATTACTCATGCTGTCCATTTAATCAATAGAACATGTAGTCCGATACTTGATGGAAAATCTCCATATGAGAAACTTTATGGTGATCCTCCAGTGCTGATTCATCTTCGTGTTTTTGGTTCCTTGGCTTATGCATCTACACTCACTTCTCAACGCAGCAAATTTTCTGCCCGCGCTCGCAAGGCAGTTTTTCTAGGATACCGTGATGGAACAAAAGGTTATCTACTGTATGATTTGCACACTAATGAAATCTTTGTCTCACGGAATGTCATATTTTATGAGAAAAATTTTCCTTTTTCTCAAACACCTGCATCTGCTATGGATACACCACAAAATCCTATTCTCTCCACTTCTGACTTAGAATCCTTTGTACCAAACTCATATCCGGTCACCACCCTGGATTCACCTCACAATGATTCTACCAACCTACAACCTTTTTTGCCAAATTCAAGTCAAATCACAGGCCATGATCCTTCTCATAATAACTCTGCTAGCCAAATTCTACCATGCACTACACATTTACTTGATTATCATACAACAGATGACTCTGATTCACACAACTCTCAACCAAATGACTTCCCACTAGCTACTCGTCGATCCTCACGAGCACATTTGCCCCCACGATATTTGCAAGATTATCACTGCAGTCTATCCTTCTCTCAGCGGCCTAAGTCATCATCTGGTAAAGTTTCTAACTCTTCTGTTAAATATCCTTTATCCAATGCTTTATCTTATGATTTATGCACCTCAGCATATCATAATTTCTGTCTTAATGTTACCACTCAAACTAAGCCACACACTTTCAAAGAAGCACATCAATATTCTCACTGGCAAAAGGCCATGGATGCTGAATTGACTGCATTGATGATGAATGATACATGGACTGTGGTTGAATTGCCGCCTGGAAAAACACCCATAGGATGTAAATGGGTGTATCGCATTAAGTACAAATCTGATGGAGAAATAGAGCGTTACAAAGCTAGACTTGTGGCAAAAGGGTTTACACAATTAGAAGGTGTTGATTTCTTTGATACCTTTTCCCCAGTAGCAAAGTTAAACTCCATCCGTGTTCTACTGGCTATAGCAGCTGCAAAGGGTTGGCTACTTGAGCAACTTGATGTAGACAACGCATTCCTTCATGGTGATTTATCAGAAGAAGTATACATGGAACCTCCTCCAGGATTATCTGGTGTAAAGTCCAATCAAGTGTGTCGTCTTAACAAATCTTTGTACGGTCTTCGCCAAGCTAGCCGTCAATGGTACAACAAACTCTCTTCTGCTCTTGTTTCACTTGGCTATGTTCAAAGTCAAGCAGACCATTCACTATCCACTATTCAATCTGGTGATTCCTTTACTGTATTGCTTATTTACGTTGATGACATCGTTTTGTCGGGTAATTCCTCCTCCGAAATTTAGAGAGTAAAATCCTTCCTTCATACACAATTCCGCATCAAGGACTTAGGTCCTCTACGTTACTTCTTGGGCCTTGAAGCATCACGCTCTCACAAAGGAATTCATGTAAATCTGCGGAAATATACACTTGATATACTCTCTGATTCTGGACTTTTAGCAGCAAATTCATGTAATTCACCAATGGATTCCAATCTGCGACTTAGTCAATCAGATGGCACACCTGTTGATGATCCTACTTCATATCGTCGCTTAGTAGGCAGATTATTGTATCTCACCACTACACGCCCCGACATATCATATGCAGTACAACAACTTAGCCAGTTCATCTCATGTCCTCATGATAAACATATCCAAGCGGCCAACCGTGTTTTACGCTACCTGAGAGGAGCTCTATCCACTAGATTATTCTTTTCAGCTACATCTGATTTCCATATCAGTGCTTTCAGTGATTCTGACTGGGCCTCATGTCCTGACACAAGGAGATCCATCACCGGCATTTGCATCTTTTTTGGCACATCCTTAGTAGCTTGGCGTTCCAAAAAGCAGTCCACCATCTCAAGATCATCTACCGAAGCAGAGTACAAAGCCTTGGCCATCTTATCTTGTGAACTTCAATGGTTCAAACATTTATTCGATGACATACATATTCCATGTATGAAACCAGCTTCTGTATATTGTGATAGTAAATCTGCAATTTATCTTGCCCATAACCCAGTTTTTCATGAGAGATCTAAGCATATAGATATCGATTGCCATGTCACTCGGGAGAAAATTCAATCTGGTCTTCTTCATCTTCTTCCTGTTTCTTCAGCTGGGAAGTTGGCGGATGTTTTCACGAAGCCTCTACCTGCATCGTCCTTCACTTCTGCAATCCTCAAGTTGGGTCTGTTCAATCTTCACAGTCCCACTTGTGGTACCTGATAACCATATCCAAGTGGCCCATGATATTGAAGCCCATGTCCAAAATAATACTAAAGCCCAAGTCCAGAAATCATATAACTCATACAAACAAATGACTAATCATGACAGATGATTATCACGTAAGTTAGAGCATGATTTATTACATTAAGTCAGTTTGTTAGAGTTTGTTACTTGGCAGTTATAGTTAACCATTCAGCTTGAGTTAGTTTAATCAGAGTTAGTTCTCAATAGTCTTGTATATAAATAGCTCTTGTGTAATACGATTAGTTTTCAGTTCAATAATACCAGATTAATTATTTCTTCATGAATTCTCTGTTTTCTCTCACATTCATGAAAACTAATTCCAAAAAAAACATATCAATTTTGTTCAATGAACCTAAAAAATTAGTTCAATTTGGTTCGGTATAGTAAATCGACCCGAATTAAATCATATACACCTCAACTAATGAAGGGAAGGGTTAAAAGTAGCATTCCCATGAAATAAAAAAATAATTATTAAAAAAGTGACCTCTAAGGGGGTGTTTGGTAGAGTAGAAATTTTTTTTACCAGAGAATCATGATTATCGGGAACATGGTCGAAAAGTAAATTTCCCATGAATGTTACATAAAAGTTATTTGATAGGTCAAAATATTATCAGAAATGTTCGGTAAATTTTCCTGATGATATGTTTGGTTGATAGTAAAATATTGTTGGGAATATGAGTGATTTTACAAAATTGCCCTTTATCTTTCTCAATCACCACCAATACAATTCAATTCCTTTGCACAACACCACTAACTTACAAACGTTACTTCTTCAGGACCCATCAAGGATTTCGTGATCAAACGCAATGAACAAAGACAAAACCCAAAAAAAATTTCTCACTCCAAAGTTTCAAACTTTATTGAATCAGATCAAGTTCAGTCAAAACTCCACTAGAAAAATCAATCAAAAAATAGCTACAAACAAAAAAAGAGGGGTGTTGAACCATAAAAAAAATCATAAACTTCCCTCCAAACAAAAAACCTTGCAAATGCAAATACAAACTAGAGCTCCTATAAATATACCAAAAAAATGGGTTTTTTCTTCAGATAGGATCTGTAACACCCTGTAGTACTCCGGTTGTCAACATAAATGATATTAGGCCTACATAGTGGAAGACTTTATTTTAAAAGAATAATAAATCATTTTACACAAATACGAGCAAACTTTTTCCAAAATCTTTTCTGAAAATATTTCTAAAAATATTCACGTGAGATAATGCGAAAGCGTAAATCTAAACATACATCTACTAATTAATCTCATGAGCCAGTATTAGTGGCCATTGACCATCAAGATATGACATCAAGTGTCATTCCTGATGGAGTCTCATGAACAACATAACAGCTGTATTTCGGATAATTGTGAACATGGTCCCACACATACAGATCACCTAATTAATACAATAATTTAAACAGATAGCTTGCAAGTCCCACATAGACTGCAATCCCCTCAATGGGTCAATACAAATATTAAGGCTCCATGCCCCAAATTAACTAAATACATGCATCAAGTCTATATTAATTCAAAGTATAAAAACATCAGTAAATAATCCATGGTTCTAAGAATACAATCATGAGCCTAAATAAATACATACAATAATCTCCATAAAATAATTAAGCATGATAACAAGTCTACATGCCAACATCAAATCTAAACATAATATAAAATCATCAGCTGCGTCATCAACTACTCCAATGAGGGGGCCTTGCCCCTAGAAGCATCACCACTACTCTGGGTACCTGAAATGATGTCCCCAAACAGGGTGAGATAACCACATCTGAGTAAGCTAAAGGTTCATTGAGGATCCTCTAACCCTTGAGCCTACTTTCTGCATGACAAGTCAGATATAAAGCATATAATACAGACATACAGCAGAAACATCGCATCATCATATCATCCTTGTGTAACCTCGGGGTCAAAGCCATAGACGGTTACACCTGTGTAACTTCCAGGGTCAAGCCATAGACAGTCAACACAACCTCTGTATGATATAGCCCCCAGAGTCAAGTCATAGGCAGCCTACATACCATAATCACTGGCCAAGATCCTCATAACATATATCATCAGTGCATCTTCATAAAATCAAGATCATATAACATCTATATGAATGTGAATGAATGCACATATACATCATACCATATACTTTCATACAATACAATCATAATGCCCACCATCATGGTGGGGCCACAAGAGAGAGAAGTCAACTAAAACTAGGAACTTACCTCAGGAAGCTTAGCACAAGCCCACACTCCAATAGTATACGTATGCTCCAACAAAATCCTTAAGTGCAAGGTTCTTTAGGCACACCTAGCGTAGGAACCATTCATATCATTAATTACATATTAATTAATCAAGTCATATCCACAACTTAATCATTTAATGAATCCACTTTTCATGCTCATATGCCAATAATATGCCCATCACAAGTCTAGACCAATTATTACATAATTACATATTTTAGTGCATTATTACAAGCTACCTAAATCTTCAATTAATTACATAACTTAGAATCACATGCAAGGCTCACTTAGGTAACTTAGATAATTCTCAATCCATCCAAGACATATTTATGATTATTATAAGTTACTAAGGGTTCCCCTAAGCCCACTTAGCTTAAATATCACTTTTACGGTTTTCCCACAACTGTACATGCTTCTGTTTTCTAGTCACTGAGCAAAATTAAATTGTTATAAAATTCTCATCTTTTATTATGTTAATCTAGACTCAATTACCTTTCCAAAAAGGTATCACATGCCTCATTTGGAGTTTCCTAGCTCCGGTTATCACCATTTGAAGTTGGACAAGCAAAGTTGTTTGCCAACTCCGAACAGGGCCCTAAACATCCTTTAGCATTTCTTCTATTCTGGAAAATGTAATAAACCAATTGCTCTCAGATTTTTATGTAGACAACTATACACCTTTATATTTAATTCTACATATCATGAGCCTAATTTAAGTAAGCACAGAGGGAGAAACAATTCATGGAAGTTGCAGCCATGTACATCCCCTGCACATGGCCTCCCTGTGCAGTCCTCACTCAAACGAACATACAACACGGAATACATCTTCAATTGATACCAAATTTTGGTACCATATAGCTAACATCACAACCTTCAATTTGATATAAGTCACAGCCCTATATGACCTCTGTGGAGGGAGATATGCTCTCCTGAATTTCACCTAAAAATTGGTTACTTAGCCTTAAATGTGTTTACTTAACAAATCTTAATTACTTTTGATTATAAATCCTAATTCACATTAATTCTTGGATTTTTCTATTATTAATTCACATTATGAAATATCCTTAGTCTCATTATGTCATGATACTTAAATTTTACTAATTATTTAATTAGTGTACCGAAACCCTACTTTAGTACAATTTTAGAGTTAAATCCTTAATTACTTTTGTTAATTAATCTCTACCCTTATTTAATCACCTAATTCATCATCTCCTTAATTTTAACACAACTAAACCCTTATATACTTTATGGGACATATTTGATGAGCTATTTTAATTAGGATTTTTAGCCATTATTAATCATGATTAATGAGTTTTACTCAGAATTAACCCACCTAGTTAATCTTTCTAATCATTTTTCCACACTTAACAACTTAATCACATTTTTTTTGTCATCAAATCCCATCATTACATGATATTGGGTTCATAGTCATCTTTTTACATGAACCTCACTCAAAGGTCTAAAGGTGGCACCTTTAGTCATCCAATCGGCTTAAGCTCGTTTAATAAAAGCTCGTGTTGGAACCAGGCTTGGACTTGTATAAAAGCTCGTTTAATAAAAAGGCCTCAGGCTCTAATTCATAAGCTCGGCCTTAGAGCCTCCCCGGCTAGCCTAGTCTATAAATATTTATTTATATTTTTTATACTACTTGTAATAACTATCTCTCATCAATTTATTTCACCCTATTTTATTGGTTTAGCAGACTTTTGAACGATTTTGTTCTATATTATGCTATTTGGATATATATTGAATTTATGTATATTTATGGAATTACTAGTGTTGTTCTATATTATCCTTCATCCTCCTTCACACAAACAAACCCACAAAAACTCATTCGTTCCACTGTGCACTGCTTGTTTGTGTCAATTTTTTTATTTATTTTTTTTTATTTTTGTTGGCACTTTTTTTTTATAATGGGCTAAGATAATATAACTTGTTATCTACCTTCTCTCACTTTAATTTTTATTTATTTATTGTAGAATTTGTAAATTATTGCTGCAAATTGGAAGCTAAGGTTTCTATCTGGAAATTGATTTTTTGTGGAATTTTGTTCTCTTATTTTTATTCTTTAACATGCTAACAGGCTAAGACAGGCTTCACACAGGCTTTTATTTTTTGTAAATAAACCAGGCCACAGGCCAATATTATATTCGTGACAGGTAACAGGCTAAGGCCAGTCAGACACGTTTAAATACAGGCTTGGCCCGTTAAGATCAAAGCTCGGCTCGGCTCGGCCCGTTAACACCCCTACTCATGAGTTACGCTCAAGAACACAAGAGACAAATATGATATTTTTCAAGAAAGTTTGAGAACACTTACACTAGAACTCAACAGAACCAAGCAAAGATGTGTTGTTCTTCAAGAGAACTCATGAACATAACTCCATGGCTCTCAAAATTGATCCACACCATGAAAATGGTACGGTTGTGAAGAGGAGAGTGAGGGGAGCAAGTTTGGTAAAGGAGATTTGGTGATTTGGAGAGGTTCTGGAGATGAAATCTTAGAGAAGTGAGAGAAAATTCAAAAATTGAATTTTAGAGAAAGAAGTGAGAAGGGGGGCTGCTGATTCAGAACGGGGGGAAAGGGGAAGGGTGCCCTAGTTAGGGGTGCCATGTCATTAAGTGACCATTCGTCCTTTAGTGAGACCCGATGTAATTTTTAACCGATCCGTCATCAAATCATTTACCCGAAAGCTCCCAAGACTCTAAATTTAAGTACTTAACATTAATTTTGTCTAATTATCATGTTCATAACTTAAAAATTTGATTAGTAGATAACAGACTCACTAATAGTTGTTTAATTGCAATGTAGTCTTTACCGATTAACTGTACCCAGATTTCATAATCTTCTTAACTTTAATATTTTTGGTCTAATTATGACTTGTTAGGCATATATTGGTCTGTATTTCCATTTTTTCATCTTTTTCCCGTTTCGGGATTCTACCGATTGCTGCTACAGCAGTACAAAATATCCGACATAAGTGACTTTTCAAAAATACCCCAATATGGGTATCAATCTTTACCAAATCATATCCTAACCTCATTCATGATGTTTATATCATTCGATTATCTCTCTAACTGTAATTTGCTAACTTGGAGCTATTCTACTAACTGTTATTGCGTCAGCAGTCAAAATTAACAGATGAAGATCCATCTGTGCAAAATACCCTTAATATGGGTATCAAAATTCTTATGATTTCATCATCGTTCTATTTATGACCATAAGGTCCTCATTATAACCCTCTAATTTAACAGTTATATAATTAGGGTTATTATAGTTACTGTCAATCTATTTAATTGGTGTGTTTCTTGAACTTGTTAGTACAACATTGTTTAGGCATATCAATTTTAAAGATCTACTAGTGAATTTTTTTTTTTGAAAATTTGAGAAATAGTATCTATTCAACTCCTATAGGTGTTCTTCCGCATCTTGAGTAAAGAAGTCACTTGCCCAGCATGGTCCACTCACTAGAAGTGAATACAGATCCATAGAGACCAAAAGTAACTAACAAGAGATGGTTAGGACCTGAAGTTCCCTATCTTAAGTTTCATAGGAGCACCATTATACCCTGATATTGTATTTGCAGTAAAAGTTCTAGCTAGACATACACTACTAGAAAAGTTCAATTTTTCGACGGAAATTTTCAACGGAAAATATTCCGTTGAAATTAGAGACGAAAATTTCCACGGAATATGTATTCTGTCGATAATTTGTGACAGAACTCTTTTTCCGTCGAAAATTTTCGACGGAAATTCCATACCGTCGAAGATTTTCGATGGAAAATTAATTCCGTCGAAAATAAATACAAAAAAACCAAAAAAAAAACAAATTATATTATGAATATTTCGACGGAATTTCGATTCCGTTGAAAATTTTCGACGGAAAAGGAATTCCATCGAAAACCATTACAAAAAAATAAATCAAAAATGAAATTATAGTAATGAATTTTTCGACGGAATTACGATTCCGTCGAAGATTTTCCACGGAAAAGGAATTCCGTCGAAAACCAATACAAAAAAAATAAATCAAAAAATAAATTATATTCATGAATTTTTCGACGAAATTCTGATTCTGTCGAAGATTTTCCACGGAAAAGGAATTCCGTTGAAAACCATTAATAAAAATAAATCAAAAATAAAATTATATTCATGGATTTTTCGACGGAATTCAGATTCCGTCGAAGATTTTCCACGGAAAAGGATTTCCGTCGAAAACCATTACGAAAAAATAAATGAAAAACAAAATTATATTCATACATTTTTCGACGGAATTCCAATTCCGTCGAAGATTTTCCACGGAAAAGGAATTCCGTCGAAAACCATTACAAAAAAATAAATCAAAAACAAAATTATATGCATGCATTTTTCGACGGAATTACGATTCCGTCGAAGATTTTCCACGGAAAAGGAATTCCGTCGAAAACCAATACAAAAAAAATAAATCAAAAAATAAATTATATTCATGAATTTTTCGACGAAATTCTGATTCTGTCGAAGATTTTCCACGGAAAAGGAATTCCGTTGAAAACCATTAATAAAAATAAATCAAAAACAAAATTATATTCATGGATTTTTCGACGGAATTCAGATTCCGTCGAAGATTTTCCACGGAAAAGGATTTCCGTCGAAAACCATTACGAAAAAATAAATGAAAAACAAAATTATATTCATACATTTTTCGACGGAATTCCAATTCCGTCGAAGATTTTCCACGGAAAAGGAATTCCGTCGAAAACCATTACAAAAAAATAAATCAAAAACAAAATTATATGCATGCATTTTTCGACGGAATTCCGATTCCGTCGAAGATTTTCCATGGAAAAAGAATTCCGTCGAAAACCAATACAAAAAAAATAAATCAAAAAATAAATTATATTCATGAATTTTTCGACGGAATTATGATTCCGTCGAAGATTTTCCACGGAAAAGGAATTCCGTCGAAAACCATTAAAAAATAAATAAATAAAAAATTATATTCATGCATTTTTCGACGGAATTCCATTCCGTCGAAGATTTTCGACGGAAAAGTAATTCCGTCGAAAACAATTACAAAAAATAAATCAAAATTAAATTATATTCATGAATTTTTCGACGGAATTCCGATTCCGTCGAAGATTTTCCACGGAAAAGGAATTCCGTCGAAAACCATTACAAAAAAATAAATCAAAAACAAAATTATATTCATGAATTTTTCGACGGAATTCCGATTCCGTCGAAGATTTTCCACGGAAAAAGAATTCCGTTGAAAACCAGTACAAAAAAAATAAATCAAAAAATAAATTATATTCATGAATTTTTCGACGGAATTATGATTCCGTCGAAGATTTTCCACGGAAAAGGAATTCCGTCAAAAACCATTACAAAAAAATAAATCAAAAATGAAATTATATTCATGAATCTTTCGACGGAATTCCGATTCCGTCGAAGATTTTCCACGAAAAAGGAATTCCGCCGAAAACCAATACAAATAAATAAATCAAAAAAGAAATTATATTCATGAATTTTTCGACAGAATTCCGATTCCATCGAAGATTTTTCCCGGAAAAGGAATTCCGTCGAAAACCATTACAAATAAATAAATCAAAAACAAAATTATATTCATGCATTTTTCGACGGAATTCCGCTTCCGTTGAAGATTTTCCACGGAAAAGGAATTTCGTCGAAAACCAATACAAAAAAAATAAATCAAAAAATAAATTACTTTCATGAATTTTTCGACGGAATTCTGATTCCGTCGAGGATTTTCCACGGAAAAGGAATTCCGTCGAAAACTATTACAAAAAAATAAATCAAAAACAAAATTATGTTTATGGATTTTTCGACGGAATTCCGATTCCGTCAAAGTTTTTCCACGGAAAAGGAATTCCGTCGAAAACCATTAAAAAAATAAATCAAAATTTCTTATTATATTCATATTCATAATGTACATTAATCAATTTATCGTATTTATAATTTTTTAATTAAATACTTTTTTGCAAAAATTTAAATTTGTAAAATAAATTTAATAATAATTTTAGAAAACTATTGAATATAAATTTTAAACTAAAATAATATAAAATATATGTTCATCTCAAAATGATGAATTATTTTATTGCTATTAGCGATAGATTATCAATGTGATTTATAAAATACGGGAGGTTTGAATTATGCATCTGTTAATTATGTATCTGTTAAATATATGGGAATAACATGTGTCTTTTTAAAAATTATAAATTTATATCTTTTTAGATCCTAACTGTTGATTTCTGTCCATCAACGGTTAAAATCTGTTGGATCAAAATTATTAATTAATTAATAATAAATTTGACCCAATATATTATAACCGCTAATGGACGAAAATCAACAGTTAAGATCTAAAAGGATATAAGCTTATATCCTTAAAAAGGATATACATAGGTAGGATATTCATACTACCAAATTTTTCTACTACCACTTCACTAACTTATTATCTTTGATATCCGCCAATTAATGGTTATTATTTATTGTGAATTAATAATTAATTAATGAGTTTAATTTGCGAAAAAGATAACCGTTGATTGGCGGAAATCAACGGTGATAAGATATGGTTGTAAAAAAAATGTTGTAAGTATAACCTTCTATATATATATATATATATATATATATATATATATATATATATATATAGGGATAGAATATTATGACAACCAAGTCATGTTACAACCATGTGACTACCGGTCAATCTCACCATGAATTTGTTTTTTTTTTTTTAATAAATCTGGTTTTCAACGGAATTTGTACGTCGAAGATTATGGAATAAAATAAATTTCAGAAAAATCATTTTTGTGAAATTTTCTCATTTCCCTCTCAAATGTTTCTCTCTCCCTCCCAAAGTTTTTCAGCCATATTGTGACTGGACTATCATTATTGTTCCTTTCCCCTAAAAAATTTCTCATCCCTCTTCTTTGAAACACGTTCGGGAGTTCACTCTCAATTGGGGGCATTGCTTTTTTTTTCTCTTCTCAAGTCTTACCATTTGACCCGCAACAACCACGATCTCACTCTCTGCTCCACAATTGTGAAGGTTTGCGATGCTACTTCTGTTGATTCTAGGTTATCTCTCTCTCTCTCTCTAAAATTACTACCCCTCTACTGTGTTTTATGTTTATGTGTGGTCGATAGGTGTAAAGGTTTAAACTTGGAATGAATAAATGAATGGTTGACAGGGTTTGTATGCTTTTGGGGCTGTGGCTGCAAAACATGGCGATGATGATTTCGTGTGGTACTTCCTGGCTTATTTCAAAAGGGTATTAAAGTTGAATTGCATTTGCTTATTTATTTGGAGGTTATTATTGTGGTGGTGCTGATTTGGGTTGAAATGAAACAATTGGAAAGCTATTAATTTACAACAAATTGAAACACTGGTAACTTGACCTTTTATAAGACCTCAATTTTCAATTTTAAAGGTGGGTTTTTCAAATTAGGCATTTTGGGTACATGGGTTTTGCTTTTTATGTCTTGTTGTTGTTTTTTTTTTGGGTATATAATGTGGGCACTAGCCCAGAAACAGAAGAGAGCAACTAATCAGGGGCAGTGTCAAAGGCTGCACCCGTATAATCCTTGTCAAGTAACGGACATAAACCTGGAGGCGGAATCTGCCAAGCAATTCTCCCATTAACATTACTTAGAGAATAATGAGCTAACCAATGGGCACAAGCGTTGCTCATGTGTGGAGTGTGACTACCCTTAACTTCCCAATCCTTCTTAAGCCAGTCGCAAATGGCTGCAGCAACACTAGAATCCCTTGCAGTTACATGTGGATTGTCTAGGAATGCAATGGCATTGATAGCATCCCCTTCAACAATGAGTTTTTTAACACCAGCCTCCCATACTGTTTGTAGAACCAGGAGCATACCATATAATTCTGCATCGTGAGGGTTTGTGTAACCAATGGTACTATAATTTGGTTTACATTATAATTTAAACATGATACTACAAGATCGATGCATAGTTTGTATTTGTATTTCCAGTGATAATATTTTAAGCTTGCAATATTATTTGTAACCACAGAAGAAGTTTGATATAGCCTACTCAAAATCACATATTTTGGTTTTAAGTTTTGTTGTATTAAATTGTTTCAATGATAGTGAATTCTGGATTCATGACTGTTATGCTAGTACCAAAAATATTTTCGATTATGTCCAGGCACGCAAGGAGTTCGATATTATAACTATTATTGTTATGATATGTATGATATTATAACTATTATTATTTATATAGGAAAGAATTATAACCCTTTCCTATGTTTTGCTATATGCTTTTGTCAAAATAGTGGACACTCTAAGGACTCTGTATTGGTGAGTGATTTTACTCTCTTCGAAATAAAATGGATAAAGCAAAGAAGACATTGACAAGATTTCTCACATTATTCTTCATGATCAATGACTATCAGGATTTATTGATTTTATTGCTGGAATTTGGCTTCTACAAGAGAAAAACAAAAGTCCATATTCTTCGCTATGTCATTTTGTTTATTGGTATGTTCTTGTCCTCTTTATCTGTTTCCTATAAATAATTTGAATTTGTTTCTGGTAGACAGTTTGTCAATTTTTTGTGAAATATATAGGCAACTAATTATGATTTGGTTTTCAGGTGTGATGAACACTTTGTTTTCAGTTTATGGTATACTTTCAAGCACCTTTTATATGGTTTATTTTCACTTCAGATAACAAATCTATTGACATGGCTTATATTATATGATTGAAATTCGTATAATGTAGAT